>NQIM01000003.1:0-286011 GCA_003426235.1 Xylaria polymorpha
TATAAAACTTTTAATTATTAAAATTAAGCGATTCNAATNAATTNATAATTAATNAAATTAATTTATATATAAAGTTATATTTTTACGTTCGTGCGCGCTATATTAAATAAGTATAGGTAGAAAATCCACTCAATAGGGCCATCATTTCCACCCCTTAAATCTGACAACAGACAGGATGCTGGCCGCGGTGAAGTGGGGAATGCAAGAGCAGAGCCCCTACAACACAAAGCCCCTGTAACGCAGAGCCCCCCTATAATGTGACTCATTCCATATTAAACGTCTATCATTCAACATTCGTTGTTTATGCACACCCGTACTGCACACATAATATGTGGGAGTAAAGATGGCGCCACTCAGCAATGAAGAAAAGGATACGCTCCTCTGCAAAGTATCTCAAGTGCTTTCAGAGACGCCTTATGCTTGCTCCTCGCTTATGCAACTGACAAACGGAACCACCAACTTTGTATTCCGTGGGGAACTAGTCCATCCCATTTTCGATCAAGTAACGGGAAAGACTGCTTCGACTGTTATTGTGAAACACTCCCTAGTACATGCGGCTCTCAACAAGGACCTACTGATAGATGCGTCGCGCGCGGTACGTTGTTTTCATGTCGCCTCGTCCCCGAAGGAATATAGTAATACTTCGGGAGGGATAACCCATTTTCACTTTTTGACGTAGGATATAATAGCTCTACGAGGTGTCCATGCTTGACGCCCTGAAGGAGCTCCCCTCTGGCATCACCGAGATCAAGGTCCCGCGGTCCATCTCTTCATTCGCGATACGAACATCCAGGTTCTGGAAGATTTCCCCGCCACGATTGACCTGAAAAGTCTCTTCGTATCTCCAAATGCAAACGGTATTCTCACGCCCCCCGTGGCGGCATCTATTGGTTACGATATAGGCTATTGGCTACGGTCATTCCACGATTGGTCCATGTCTCCGACTGGCAGGCTGAAAGATATAGGCGACAACGAGCCTATGCGCAAGTTGAAATATGCCATCACCTATGATGCCTACTTAAAAGTGCTCGAGAACCACTTCCCCGATCTTCTAGAAGGCTACAGGCCGCTTTTGGAGCAAGTTAGAAACGTGGCCACGGAGGAGTTTGAGAAGGTATCCGAAGACCTAGACGAGGATAGCGGCTGGGGGCTTATACATGGCGACTTTTGGACAGGAAAGTACGTCCCCTGGTTTTAATTTTTCGGTGTTGGCTTTGATTTTCTAGAGGGGAAAAGAGTGAATTGACTAACCCGAATCAAGTATTCTGCTTCCGCGCGACATGTCATCCCCTGACACACAGCATCTAGGTGGCGTAAAGCTCTCCATCATCGATTGGGAATTCGCTCAGTTTGGCCATCGCGCATACGATATCGGGCAGATGATAGGAGATATCTACGAACGGGGGCACTTCACAGGGGCTGAAGGCGCTATACCGGCGATTGAGGGGTTCATCAAAGGCTACGGTGGACTTGACAGCGATGAATTTGCCTTTCGTGTCGCCATCCACGCTGGTGTTCATTTGATAGGCTGGTATACTAGACGAGCTCCGACTGCTCCTCTGCCATTCCCCCTTCAGAGGGTTACCGAGGCCATGAAAATTGGGAGGGATTGGATTCTGAATGCGTGGCAGAAGGACGTAAAGTATTTCAAGAGTAGCCCATTAGAGCTTTTATTCGAAGGCAAAGTAGGTTCGGATAAGCCTTGATGTTCAATAGAATAGCTTAAACAAGATGATGCGTCAGACTAGAGACATTCCATTAATTATCCTATTGATACACCTACTCAATACCTCAACCTTATTATTTAACCGGTGTATAGTTTCGAGTGATGAATCCGAATGTTTGCTCATTATTACCCAGCAAGTTTATAACTAGATTCCGAAGTAATTATTCAAGTACATTAAAGAGCACCAACAATAACAACATTTTTTATTTAGATCGTTGCTCAATTGTAGTATTAGACTTATTAGAGTGTATCCCAGATAGTTGTTTTTGCGTTCAGGGTTCCAAATGCGTTGGCTGGCTATACTAGTCTATGTAGCACGTGTTTTTTGTTGAATAGTATCATAATATCTTGTTCAAACTTCTTATTGTTTTAGGCAATAATAACAGGTGCAATATACGACGCAACATGTATATGCCCCGATGTGTGCTTTAGAGGAGATGCCAGATGTCCACAATTTATCAAAGGTTAAGCTTACCTATTTCTGTAGATCATTGGTTATCTACCTAAATACCTACCGATATATTACCCCACTAGTCTTTACCTAGCAGAAGAAATTGCACAAAATTGAGCCTCATTCATTACCCAACCGCCAAGTAGAGAGCCCCTCCCACAATTATGGAGCAACTTTGACAGTTGGATGTCGAATTCGCTAGATTAATTTCGTGACTACCACACGCAAGAAACCCGCCAACTGCTGCAGGTTAGGGATAAGACACCTCAACTCAAGCACGGTTCCATTAGCCTAGGTAAGTTCTTCGCGGAATAATTCAGGTCATAGCTGCGATCTACTATAGTTCAGCACCTACCGCTATCTAGTTAGTAAACCCTGCCACCGCCTGATGCCTGTAAGCGAAACCCTGTGTTGAATGCACTACCTACCAATCTTACACTCCTCCAACCAGCCAGTAGGAAACATTCACCAGGGATAATGTCGTGTTGGTTGGCTGTATTGTGATGGAAAGTGCAAAAATATTAAGTGACCCTAGGAACTGCTAATGCATCAGAGCTTTTATAGAAGGTAATACAATATTGAATCTCTTTCCAAGCCCTTGATCACAAGCCCTTGTAACACCATACTAGGCGAACACCAAAAAGCTATCCGGCTGATAAGTCTACTTGCGCAACATTAGGTACTACTTACTCTCTTCTTGACTAATTTGGGTCGGTATTTACGACAAGGATTACGATGGCTAGATTGGGTCAAGAACCAGTAAGAGCTTTTAGCCGATAGACTTCATATTTATAACCACCTCTAAGGGCGTTCAGCGTATGATAACAATAACGGAATCGGCATATGACTTCAAATACACACTAGTCTGTATATAAACGGTCTTGCGAGCGAATTTCCCCACTTCAACAAAACGAGTCAACTCAAGGAAGATAAGTACTTTTAATAGGGCTCTAGGGCCCGCCACCATCCAAATGCGAGTGGAAGCGGGTTATAATTCAAGTAGTATTATAGGTGCACGGGTGAGGCACCTTAACCAATAAGAAGGGGTTATTCAGCCATCATGAATATAAAAAGCAGAAAATGAGAAGATACTAACTTAAGTAGCCACTTGCCTTGCTACGCACACCTAGCTTCATACCTCTATTATTGGCGAATATTAGTGACAAGTTTCATTTAATATGATAAACGAATTCCCCATTAAATTCAGTGTTTTTAGCTGCATATAGAAGTGTATGGGTGGAGGTGTCTATATGCGTGGATAGAAAAGACTTCTCTCCCTTTGCCAGGGGCACTCCGAAATCCAAAATGACGCAAATGCCACCCTCGGTTGCGACGACCCTCTCGAGTGGAAGTGTACTATGAAACACAAGTCGTCATCTAGCTAGCCATAGTAAGACAACTAATTAGCTCGCTAAATATAGGATGTGCCTGACTGAAGTGGATGTCTGCTGGATATTTCTAATTGAAATTGGATTCACAGGTTTTGCGATGACGGTTCGCATACTAAACAGGAGCTACTTCGGGACATGAATAGGGTCGGACACAGGTTTGTAGAAGCTTTCGTAAGAATATGACAATTGACGGAATCTTAGTAAGTGCCGGTTCTTCCGGTACGAGACTCAGGGCAATAATAAGCTATGGCGTAACCCAATGCCGCCAGGCTGGAGGCTGACAGAAGGCCATCCAGGTAGGTATTCACCTAAGCCCCAATGTTGATTTAGTTAGGAACCTTATTAACTCCCAAAAGGCTTATAACTTTTCATGTGCTGATGGCACCTGAACGAGGCTGGAGGAATACCGTGGCGTTTTCTTTTCTTTTCTTTTTCGCTCTCTTTATTTTTTATTATTGCATCTTAGCATAACAGGTAATTTGCTGTCGACACGGGCGTCCAATGGCGTCCCGGGTCGCCATCGCACGCGATAGTGTCGCATTTCCGAATGACTGGGTAGGTAGGTACGCAATCTGGGGAAGACGGCGGCCGTCGGATTTAAAGTTACGGGATGGATTAGTCACGTGACCGAGCTGGGTAGGTACCTAACCAAAAAACCCAAGCTCAAAGCCGATCGGTTCCACGGCTGTCGGGGTCGCCCAGGGCAGATCCTTCAAACAAGTATCGCACGATGGCAGCCCAGCAAAACTAAACCCCTGTTCAAACTCTGTTCCTGTTCCAGGCTCAATGTGAAATCGTTGTGTGCGGCAGCTTGTGTCTATCTTCTACAGACCGGAGATACCCCAAGGCTATGACCCTCCTGGCAGTGGTCTTCAATGCAATATGGAGGAGCCCAAATGGGTAACTGTCAGAGCTAGAGCTGCTGTAAGTAGATACAGTAGATGGAGGAGCTCCACGACCTACGCCACGTACCCCAACCCGGTCCACCACGGCACGACGTATCTAATCTATATAGAGTGTAGTACAGCACAGAGGTGGGTACGGCAACCTGTCACTGTCAGTGGGTAGCTAGGGCCTGCTAGGGCTAGCCAGGGCCGGGGAGGGACAAGGGACGTGGCCGGACCTGCCCCGACAGCCGTGGTGGGGCAAATCGTGCAGCGGGAGGATGGATCTCGGTGCAGCACGCACAGCGATGTCGCAATTCTGGCCCCAAAGCATCTCAACTCCACCAATCTCGCAATTCTTCCTCTACTCACTCTCATTTTTGCAGCCCAGCCGCTGTACTGCCCACCCCGAAGACGAACGTGTCGAAAGAAGTCGGAGCTATCCTCAACTAAACTGTCTCATTATCTCCAGACTACTGTATTAGCCCCCGCGCCAACGGCCATCGGTTTATCACTGCAACCAAATTGATGCTATCTTAGACAGGGATGTCTAAGAGACATCTAGACCCTTGATTACCCATTTCTAGCCCCAACCAATCGAGCCGAGCCTCCTCCCAACACTGCACTGGGTACTGCCTGCTGCTAGTACCGACAGCTTTGCTGAGTTGTTACAGAAATAGCACGCCATCTTGCCTCGTTTGGCCGTCACACCGTCATTTCGCCTCCTACCTCGCCTCTCAAATGCCTTAGTCTCCGCTCCAACATTTCGCGGGTTGCTTCCTCTGGACTCCAAGACGCCGCCATCTTGTCTGTCGATGCTGTCGCCATGGAAAGCATAATGAGTCTGCCCGCAACATATCCTTCATTACCCTCGCTGTGGCATACCAACCCCACCCGTCAATCCCAGGACGACGCCTTCATGCATTTGAACCAGAAGTCGGCCACTCCGCCTAATGGCCGCGCACAACTACTACCTGTCCCGCCCAAACAAGCCGAAGACTCAAATATGAAGCCGTCAAGAGAGAACTGCGACAGGAGGAGGCCTGGAGAGGACGATACCTCCCGCATACCCAATATCTCGCAACAATCTATGAGCCAATCAGTAACGCCTTTCCTTCGCGAGCATATCCCTACCCTGTACGCTCCTATCGGCAAACCGGATCTCCCTTCGATGGCGAACCTAAAAACTAAGGATCCCAATAGCAAGTATTGTTATAGACACCGACCAGATTCTAAATGTCGCCGGGCTGCTGATGAATCTAAAATGGCCCTGATTCAGAGGGTACGTGGGCGTTCGATCGTCCTTAATCGAGTTGAGCGACATGATTTGCTAATTTATTGTCACAGGACCTCGAAACACTATCTGCAGGAGATCGCCAGGCAATCACAAATGTGTGGTCATTATTTTCTGCGGCTCCAACTAAACAACGAGAGTTAATGCTGCAGGGCATCATAACACAATGTTGTTTCCCCCAGCTTTCTACAGTCTCACGAGAAGTACACGAACAACTCAAGATTGACTTCTTGTCTGCACTGCCAACCGAGTTGTCATTAAAGATACTGTGTTACCTTGACTGCTCCTCTCTCTGCAAAGCGGCTCAAGTCAGCCGACGATGGAATGCATTGTCTGGAGATGACGTTGTCTGGCACCGTATGTGTGAGCAACACATAGGGAGGAAGTGCGAAAAATGCCAATGGGGCTTGCCTAGGCTCGAGAAGAAGCGATTACGAAGAATGGAAAACGCACCACCAGCATGCGCTACCCCCGGCCCCGACNCCGACCCCGGCTCCCGGCCCCAACCCCAGTCCCAACCCCAGTCGTAGTTGTTGACAACCATGACAACCATACCCTTCCAGTTTCGACAGTCACAAAGCGTGCTGCAGAACCCAACGAGGAGGAAGGCCCAACTAAGCGCCGATGTACCACAGAGAGAACTGACGGCAATGAAGCAAACACAGAATCAGGACAAGGGAAAAGGTTCCGGCCATGGAAGGATGTATACCGGGACCGTTTCAAAGTTGGTTCGAATTGGCAAAAGGGCCGGTGTACAATCAAAACCTTTAGTGGCCATGCCAACGGAGTTACGTGTCTCCAATTTGACGATAACATGCTCGCCACTGGCTCGTATGATGCCACTATTAAGATCTGGAACATCGAAAAGGGCGAGGTTGTGCGGACTTTGCAAGGGCACACCATGGGTATTAGAGCTCTGCAGTTCGACGACCGAATGCTCGTCAGCGGAAGCTTGGACGGTACAGTCAAAATATGGAATTGGCGGACTGGTGCCTGTATCAACACGCTCAACCACCAGGGAGGTGTTATCACAGTACACATGGAAGGGGACTTTCTTGCATCCGGATCCATGGACAGATCTATCAAAATCTTCAACTTCAAGACGCAGCAGTCGTTTTCTCTGCGGGGCCACACTGACTGGGTCAACCAAGTTCGATTAGACGTGACATCTCGCACCCTATTATCGGCATCGGATGATTGCACAGTCAAGTTGTGGGATCTGGATTCTAGAACATGCATTAGGACGTATGAGGGACATATTGGACAGGTTCAGCAAGTTTTGGCTTTACCTGATGATTTTGAGTTTGAAGATGAGACTGTTCGTGAAACGGATGCTTCTTCTACGGCTAGTAACCGCAGCGTCACACCGGTCACGTCGCCAAGTCCACATAGCTCCGGCCGTCAAGCAGAGGAGCGGCTGGCGTATGGTCCGATATTTTTTGATGATCCCGACCGCCCATTGCCTCCGCGGTACATGCTTACAGGATCGTTGGATGCAACACTACGGTTGTGGGATACTGCTACCGGCAAGAGTCCGCGGTGTTTTTGGGGACATGTCGAAGGAGTTTGGGGCCTCGCTGTGGACACACTCCGCTACGTCTCCGGGGCTAATGATGCGACTGGTAAGTTATTTCCGTGTCTATGGGCTCAACCGTTGCTGACCATGGACAGTGAAAGTTTGGGAGCCGCGTACGGGCAAGTGCGAACGCACGTTCACTGGTCATAGCGGACCTGTCACCTGCGTCGGCCTCAGTGATAGCCGTTTTGCGAGCGGAGGCGAAGACGGAGAAGTTCGTCTGTACAGTTTCGAGGGCGAGCCATGGGAATGTCGTGAGAGGGGCACGCCGTCCTAACTAGCGGGGTTTCAACAGTATTTGTTTATTGGGGGGGGTTTTTTTTTGGTTCACGTCCACGTTCTCATCTGAGTTTTGCCAGTCCATGATTTCCAACGCGCCATATATACCCCTTTCTTTCAACATGCAGGTTTATAACGGGGATACAACACAAAATATCAAGGGCGCATTCATAGACACTCAATGGGCGGAGCCTAAGCTGGAACAAGATCAGCAACGGATTGGGGTTTGGGCGTTTTATGTTGGCTGGCATGCCATTTCCGATAGCGATGCTTTGATTGTTTAAGATAGGAGCTTTTCAACGAAACTTAATATCATCGCTTTCCCTGCGCACATGAAATGTTTGATCGATGTTTTAAATGTGCGACTGGAGCTTCTTTCTGATGCCTGACTCGTGCGAAAATATCTGCATGTGATATCTGCGTGTTATTGCATACATTACATACCGACGAAGTAGGTAGGTATGAGGTAACACCCTTGGAACTTCCAAGGTTCCGATGCAACGGCCGGGACAGTGCCACAAAGATGGCACCTAGAATCAATATACTGTAGAGATCAACTTGCTCTAGTTGAATCCCGTTTCAACCTCGGCTGTGCTTTGAAGCCGTCTTAGTCCGACTCAGCTGAGCTGGTTCGGGTCGAAGCCACAGTTCACGCACAGTACATGATACTGTAGATAGCGGCTACCTATCGAGGGTTGGCGGGGAGCACCCACTTTAGCCCACCCCGCAAAATCACAAGCTCGGCTTTCTGTCGGCTAAGCTTCCATGAGCTCATAGGTGCGAAGAAAACGACGTCACTGCCTGTGAACATCACGAGAGCACGCACTCCAGGGGGAGATCCGAATGCGCCAACCGCTTCGTTTATGCCGAGGAGAAAGAAAGAAAGCCCAATTGATATCGGCAAGAGATGAGTATTAGTATATTTATGAGAAGGTAAAAGAATAAGACTTTTACCGTGGGTGAAATCAAGGTCGAAAAGACGCGCGCCAATGCTGGAAACTCCGGTTCGCCGAATTCGCAAACCGATCCCTTCCGGCTGCCCGTACCACTCACTCAATTCACTTCCCCTGGTTAAACAAGAACAACCGGCACATCAGGACTAACGGGAAAAGATAAGCTAGCCCAAGGAGGGGGAGTCTTTTGATATTTGATAAATCGCAATGGCCACCGGGACGGAATACGGTACTCGTAATAGTAAAAAAGAGCCGAGACCTGACACTCGCTCGCTCGCCCGGCTGGACAGGCGCAGGGATCGAACCCTCGTCCAGGATTCATTCCTCTACTTGTACATGAATAACCAACAAGATGACATTTTTAGTTCTAATTCTCCACCGTCCGTGGTTCGCTTTTGCTTCTGACAACCACTGAAGGTAGGCTAGACTAGTGTCGTCTCGATTCCCATTCTTTTCGCTTTGCCGTTCAAGGATCTTCTTTTGCTTGTCTCGTGCTCTCTTCCCTTGCCCCCCACATCTGGGAAAGCCGCGGGACAATGCGGCCATATGCTGGGCTACTTACACTAGTAAATCACAGCAATTCTTTTTCTACCCGACACGTGGAGAGAGAGGTGGGTGTCGTTATGTGACTCAAGCCCTTCCCACCTAGACGCCCTTGGCGTAGGGTAACCCGGTAATAGTTCCGTCAGGGTCGTTAGCCACTCTTCTTTGTTATATAGATCTACCCTTAGCCGCAGCTCGGATTTGGGGGGTAGCTCTCGAGGTAGCTTTGTTTCTTATTGTTCTTGGGACCTCTCTCCTCTCTGTCTCTTTATCGGCTTTGAACCACTACTTCTTTGTTTAAAGATTCCCCTCCCCTTTTTGTTCGTATCTTATAATCCTGGAAGAAGCTAGAACGCGAGTTCCCGAGCTACCTTGTATACATACTAAGACGTGAAACGCCGACCGTGTTTGTCCGATATCGTCATCCCTTGTGCGCATCTTCGAGAAGTTGTAACGAAACCTGTTGGAATTTCTTACATAGCGAGGTTTTCAAGCGTAGCCTACGAGCTGTATATTCGGCCAGAAAACAAAGAGAGTAGAAGCAGTTAGTCAAGTTCTACAGGGTGGGATCGGTCGACAAAGGGCGCAAGCCCAAGCTATTGAATCGTGTGAATTTGCGATGGCGACTAAAGTTGGTGGTAAAGATGGCAAGTCGCCGCCGTCCGTGGCGACGAACCTGATCGGTGAGTCATGATACGAAAATGCCCATATTCCAACATCTCGTGGCCTTGCTTCGAAAGGAAAAAAAACGAAGACGCCGACGTCGATGGAGCCCTCGCTGACTGGGCTGGTTATACTCGTAGCTGGCGGAGGTGCTGGTATGATGGAGGCTCTCGTGTGTCATCCTCTCGGTACGTACATCCCTATATCCGTAGACCTTCACACCATGGCGCTGCGAACGCCGCATTCCAATACTCCCCGACTAACACGATGCCCACCCCGCCCCAGACACGATAAAAGTGCGGATGCAACTTTCGCGCCGCGCGCGCCAGCCCGGGGCGCCCAAGCGCGGCTTCATCAAGACGGGAGCGGAGATCGTGCGTCGCGAGACGCCCCTGGGTCTATACAAGGGTCTCGGGGCGGTGTTGACGGGGATCGTGCCGAAGATGGCGATCCGGTTCACGTCGTTCGAGGCGTACAAGCAGCTGCTGGCGGACAAGCAGACGGGTACCATCTCGGGGTCGGGGACGTTCGTAGCGGGTCTCGCGGCGGGCGTCACCGAGGCCGTGGCCGTCCGTGACCCCCATCGGAGGTCATCCAAGATCCGGCTGCAGGCGCAGCACCACAGCATGGCGGACCCGCTCGACATCCCCAAGTACCGCAACGCCGCCCACGCCCTCTACACCGTCGTCAAGGAGGAGGGCGCCGGCGCCCTGTACCGCGGCGTCAGTCTCACCGCCCTGCGCCAGGGCTCCAACCAGGCCGTCAATTTCACCGCCTACACGTACTTCAAGGAGGCGCTGCTGCGCAGGCAGCCCGATAACGCTGCCCTGCCTAGCTGGCAGACTACGCTCATCGGCCTCGTCAGTGGTGCCATGGGCCCCTTGAGTAACGCGCCCATCGACACCATCAAGACAAGGTTGCAGAAGACGCCCGCTGAGCCGGGTGTCACCGCGCTTAAGAGGATTACCACGATCGCGGGGGATATGTTCCGGTAAGTTCCGCTACTGCCAATCGTGTTTTGTCTTTGAGTGTTGAAGGACCGTGGGTCCCTCGGTGTTCGGCTTGCTAATTGTTTTGAGAATTGTAGGCAAGAGGGCTTCCATGCTTTCTACAAGGGCATCACACCTCGAATCATGCGTGTCGCGCCCGGTCAGGCTGTCACGTTTACGGTATACGAATACCTGAAAGATAAACTGGAAAAGAGCGGGCCGTCGGTATTAACAGGGAACAAGTATGAAGAGTAAGGATGTGTGCTCAGTCTCAAGTCCCACGTTGATGAACCCGGGCGCGAGTGAGGAAGATAGTTCCATGTTCATGTTAAAGATTTCTCAAATATCATGTTCGTATATAACATCCGCATTTTGGGAGGCAGCATTTGGCATCTGTACCGATGTAAAAGAGGAAGTAGTAGCAGCGAGTAGCAGCGGAAAGTGATTTTTTCTGTTCCTTGTATCTTGTCTTATTTTTTATGTCTACGCCTCATAATCCCGCTATGCATGCCTTCATCAACTGCTCGTTAGGCCACAAGCAGAAGCAATCAGCATTGGTTAGCACGTCTCGGCCGTTGATTTATCGACCGGGTCTCTTGGGTCTCCTGAAGGCTGTCTTCGTCTCCACCTTGGGAAATAGTTCTTCTAATACCAGCTCTTCGGTAATTTCACTCGGATCCTCGACCTCGAACTTCTTCTCCACAGCACAATTACACTCCTTCTCGGCCATGGTCAGTACAGCTCTCTTCTGCAACGGATAGATCATGCGGTTCTTGACGGCCTTGGTGCCAGCCGTCGCCGGATTCGTGTAGAAGAAGAGGAGGACCTCCTTGTCTTCGGCACCAGCGCGGGAAGGCCGGTGCCGGAAAAAGTGAATCTAGGTTCTGAGGTAGAGATGGCCTTCACGGCTTCGGCGATTGATGTAGGGTTCGAGGAGTCGGGCACTAGTTCGACGGCTTCGTCTTGGGAGTTGATTTTCTGCGGAGGTGGTCAGGAGGTTACTCTACTGTACATGCATGTGCATGTGCTTCTATTGCATCGCAGAGGGTGGCAGCGGAGTCGAGAACTGACCAGCATCACTATTGAACGCCCACCACCGCGGCCCAACTCAGTCAGCGCGCTCAGGGCGTCGTTCTTGACGGGCATGTTCATGGTCGTGCTGAGGTGGATCTCACGCACACCGGTGCCAGTACCGGCCTCGGCCTCGGCGCGCTTCACCTCGCCGAGGGTGCGCTCCTCCTCGGTGAGGGGTGCGTCCAACCCGGCATGCTTGTCGTGCCTAGCGAAGCCGGCGGCACTCAGCTCGTCGGCGGTGGTGGCGAAGATGGTCTCGCGGAAGTGCTCGGACCCCAGTTCGCGCACCAGGGTCAGGCGCGTGGCGGCAAAAAGCATCTTCTGGCGCACCTTGGCGGTGTCGGGCACGTACGTGACGGCGACAAGGAAGGGCGCATGGTCGTAGCGCCGCAGCAGTACGTAGAGCGGCTCGTCGGGCTTCAGGTAGTCGGTCAGCTGGTTGAGATTGGCATCGAAGTTGGGCGAGGAGCGGGGTAGGCGGGCCAGCGGCGTGAGGGCTTCGGACGAGATGGTGACGAGGAGGCCGAATTGCGACGTGTCCGAGAGGAGGCTGTTGAATTGGGAGACGAGCTCCTGCGAAGCTGGCAGGCGGGCGAAGCATGGTCAGCTATGATGCTTCTTTCTTTGTTCAACTCGGGCATACACATCCATCCATCCACTTATGTGCAGACGCAGATGTATGGTGGTGTAAACGCCAAAGACAGCATCGTCTTGGCTAGGCAGGGTTTCGTACCTGATATGCCAGACTGCATCTTCTTGCCAGCTGGATACGTATGGCTGTGAACTGTGAGAGACCAGAAGGCCGGCTCCTGGAAACGGACAGATCCGCTTTGATCGATGCGGAGAGATGGGTGTGGATGTTTGGGCAGACACGAAGCTGTCGCGCGGGCTCGCTCAATCACTCACTTACCTATTCATACCTTAGGTACTTAGGTACGGTAGTCCTACTGTAACAGGCATAACAGTGCGGGGCATCCCTACCCCGCCACTATGGTGTGATACAGGGGTACCTACAGGTAGAGACTTGGGTATCTTCTGGTAGATGTCATTACATGCGATGACACGAGGCACCTACCTATCGAACAAGAAGATTAGGTATGTAGTTTACTATTTAAGAGGTAGCCTGCACATAGTCTTACAGTGTGCGGGTAGATATTGTATGTTATAGGTAGTATTCAAATGACAAGTTTAGTAAAATCTAAACACCCCAAGACTGTTTATGCCAGGTTATGCTTAGCACCATAGGTCGAATCAAATAGACAAACGCTCTGTAATATTGTAATGCTTCTAATCAACTTCTAGACAAACTTCATAGCTTCGTTATTAGAGAGAGCGAGAAAAAAGACATGACGGTCATAAAATCGTTGCTGTATCGGAGAAACACAATCATCTCTATAGATGCCGGCCACCAACAAGGATAAAGGAGAGACAAGCACAGAAATACGAAACTTAGGTACGAAATCAAAGACAAATGCAACAACGCCATAATTATCCTCATTTCATCTAGAACTTCGGCGCCTCACCCTTCTCAGCGTCGTGAAAGACGGCAAGAACCGGTTCTTGTCCGTCGCAGTCTTAGCCAAGCGCTTTATGCTCGCCTGCGAGTTCAAGTCGAATACGGAAACCTCGGACCCCAAGTCTTTCAGCAGCCATGACCGCACGTCGACCGCCACCAACGAGTCCACGCCATAGGCGTGCAGAGGCTTGCTAGGGTCCAGGTCCGCAGGGTCGACGCTGAGTACTCGAGACAGCTTATTAAGCAGGGCATCCAACACGATATCTTCCGCCTCGGCCATTGATGTCGTGGCTGCGATGCGAGCGGCGTACTCTGCCTCCTTTTTCACTATTGCCCCCTGGTCGTCTGGGATGTCAGATTCGAGTTGTTCGAACTGATTAAATAGCGGGTCTTGCATCCAGGGCGGCTGTGCAATGCCTAGAGGGACGAGCTCATGCGGCAGTCCTGGTCGCAGTATTACCTGCCCCTTTTCGACGGGGAGAAGCTTTGGTGATAGCCCACAGTGATAGTCCAGAACCGCGAGGACCTCCTTGACAGGCATGGAACCGTTGCCCGCTGCGCGCATACTCTCTAAGAGCTCGGGTTTGTCAGCGACGAAACCTACGTCCTCGATCGCAGGAAGATTCAGGGAGACTGCAGGTAGTCCTCGGGACAATCGATAACGCGCCAAAGAGTCCTTGAAGGTATTTCCTGCTGCATAGTTCGATTGCTCCTTGTTGCCGACGATTCCCATTGTGGACGAAAGTAACACAAAGAAGTCCAGGTCATCTCCGAGTACATGATGTAGATTCCAGGAGGCATCAACTTTAGGTCGCAGAGCATCGTTCCATTCCTCGAGAGACATATCAAGAAAACGGTTATCCTATCCTCGCGTTAGTTAACGGGCGCTGGCACGGTCCAATCCAAGAAGATCTTACCTTTAGCACCATGGAGCCCTGTATGCACCCTTTGATTCTTGGCATATACGTCAAGCACTCGGCGATGCATATTTCTAGCGCTTGTTTGTCTGCCACGTCACACGCGGGAGCCGCGACATTTTGACAAAGAGGTGTAATTTCATCGAGAAAGGCTTTGGCAGTGGGCTTCACGGGACCACTCCTGGATAGTAGTATGAGGTTTTTCGCACCTCGAGCGACCGCCCAACGGGCAATAGCCTGGCCAAGCCCTCCAAGCCCTCCGACAATGACGAACGAAACGTCAGGATCAAATCGTGTTGTAGGTTTCGTGCTGGGTACAACGGACACCACATCATCGTCGTGAGGTTCGAGAACAACTTTGCCAATATACCTCCGGCTTTGTATATCGCGGAAAGCATCCTGAACTTGGGAGAACGAATACTCTATAGTTGGCGTGCGCCTTGGATAGTTGTCCGCAAGGACTTGCTTCATAACCCTCTGGAAAATACGCTGTGCGCGTTTGGAGTCATTTTTCATGAGGTATACGAAATCGAACTGCTCAAAACGAACATTGCGGCCGAGATTTCGTACACTTAAAGAGGTATGGCCAGAAGGGTCCTTTAACCCCAGCTCAACGAACCTTCCAAATGGTGCGACGCAATCCCATGATGCTATGATTCCATCTCCTGAGAGGCAATTCAGAACTATGTCAACGCCGCGAGATTGAGTGAGTAGGTGTACGCCTTCCTTAAACGACGTGTCTCGACTAGAAAATATGTGACTGCGTGGGATGCCATAAGTTGTATGTAGGAAGTCCTGTTTTTCTTGCGTCCCTGTGGTCACAAAAACCTCGGCACCGTGGAGGTGAGCCAGCTGTATGGCAGCTTGGCCGAATCCGCCAGTCGCAGAGTGAATTAGAATAGTGTCGCCATCCTGGATGTTTGTATGTTCGGCAAGAACAGCATAAGCCGCCGAAGAAGCAAACGAAATAGACGCAGCCTCTGCCCAACTCATCTGTTCAGGAACCTTTGTTTAAGAAGGTGTCACAGGTTCGTGCGTAAGTCTTCATCGTCCCAGAAGTTGAGAGCCCTAAAACCCTATCACCTACTTTAAACATAGCATCAGATCCAGCTCGCGTGACGATGCCAGCAGCCTCGATGCCAGGCACCACATCGCCACCTACTTGGCCGAGCACTAAGGCTAGGTCACGAAAACTTATCCCGGTAGCCATGACTTTGAATTCGACGTCATGCGCCGCAATTTGCGCTTCAAATACCGGGTCATCCTCATACCGCAGCGTGTCAAGTTGAGACAGAGAACCTATCTGGAGTGATAACGCACGTTGATTAGTCCCGAATCTCTCCTCGACAGCCTCAAAACTGTCAGTTTGCGCCTGAACATGCTTGCTTATAGAATTGGCCGGCACCACTCTCGCGATGTGTACAACACCATTTATAACACGGAAAGAGTTCTCTGTACTGGTGTACGATGTGCGCAAAATTTTCATAGCAGTGTCAGCTAAGATTGGGAGGTTGTCCACATCGTCGAAAGAAATCGTGATAAATTTTAACCCAGGATGTTCAGCTCGGATGACTCGCGCAAAGCCTGCCAGTAATTCGTGGTCCGGGTTAATGCTGCCATCTTTAGACAGCCATAGTATTCTACTACTCCGTGGTATTATATGCTTGAGCGAGGCAAGCACCTCAGCCGACGGGTGTCGCAGAATTGGGGTTTCCAGATCGGTTAGGATGATACAAGTGGATTTCTGGAAACCTCTGTTGCGTATTCGAGTAAGGTCGTCAACTTGGCATGGTACCTCCTGCCCGAGAGTGCTACAGATCCCAGCAGCCACCTCGGATTGTGAATGCGAGCCGTCCAATTTAATGATAAAGGCAGGGGCTAATTGTGGACGTTCTTCAATCTGTCCCACTGCGGTTGATACCAGGATAGCCCCGAATTGATCCGCCGGGTTCGGAAAATCTGGAAATACGGCGTCTATCCCAGAGAAGCCCGTCGACCGTAGATAACCGCCCCAACTCTCTTTAGTCATCAACGGCCCGAATGCTCGATGCGGCTCCTGTGAAAGCCACCAGCCAGGTAGCGTGCCGAAAACAAGATTGACGTTGAGCGCAGTCGGGTTGGTGCACTCATACAGTAATAGTTTCCCCCCGGGTTTAAGAAGTTGTCTCGTATTGCGTAGTGTAACTTCAATATTTTGTGTCGCGTGAATAACATTTGCTGCAATGATTATATCGTACTGGCCCGATTCAAACCCCTGCTCTTCAATATTCTTCTCTATATTCAGGACTTTGTAGCTCATCCGCGCTGAATGATCACTAAACAGATCCCGGGCCACTTCGAAGAAAGCAGGCGAAATATCAGTAAAGCAATACTCTAGAAATATTTCTTGATTTCGAGTTAGCGCCTTCATGATAGACTTCGTGGTACCACCGGTGCCTGCACCAATCTCCTACATATTTGAGTTAGATATGAAGAACAAGTCGGTGGGTAAGGGAAGACGAATGTATTAGAAAGCAACGTACAAGAAAATTCATCGAAGGGTTTTTATGAGTCAAGGCATCAAGGTAGCTGCTCAACTGAGCGAAGCATCTCTCTGCACCAAAGGCGCCTTGATAGAAGTCGTCGGCCAACTTTCCACTGAAAAATACCTCCAAGGGGTCAATTTCTCCCGTGAGTATCTGAGGCAAAGCTTGGCCAACAGCAATTATCAGAGCTCCTTCTGGACTTTGCTGAAGCTTTTTAATATCGTACTTGATAGGCATTATAGCTATATTTTCAACAGCGTGCTTCATGTAGGCCAAGTACAACTGACGGTGGAGGGGCATCCTCTTCAGCTCATCCGTTAAACCCAGGCTGAGGGCGCTGCGCATATAATCTAGTGATAAAGACTCGTAGGCCAATAACGAGTATGCTGGGCCAGAACTGTCCACTGCGCCCGCAACAATAGAGACTGGCCTGGTCAAAGTAAAGTCGGGTTTCCACTCCATATGGAAAGCGATGTGCTTCGATGACTTTTCGAGGCGAACCCCATTTCCACGGACAGCGCTGAGTACCAATCCTTCGCCCTTAGCCATCACCAATCCCGTGTTGTTACTGATGGCAGTGAAACTGCTCTCAGCTTTGACAGGACCCCGTTGTTCAGCTTGAGCTGACACTATGTAACTGTCGTCAAGATCTAGAGATTTGGCGGAGACCCATAGTTCTTTTGCGTAGAACGGCACGAACGCCGTTGGAGATTGCATGGAATTGCATACCAGAGGAACTAAATTCGCCTGGATAATGCCATCAAGACTCGCCGGATGTATAATATGAGGTTGGAGATGCTGATAGGGCATTGATGCCGTGATGTTTCGAACCGGGTTTTTCACTGTTGCTTGCGTTGTCGATGTTAGACCTACCCGGACCTCCTCCAACGTTTCAAATAGAGGACCAAAATTATTGCCACAGTTGCTAAATGTGTTATAGATTTGTTTTCTTGATATCGTCTTCATGTCACCATGTCCTTCAATCAACCCGTTCGGAACCCCCTTTTGCGATGGCTTTTGAAATCCATTTGCCGTACGTGACACTACTTTCTCGTAGTCTGCGTGTACATAGCCTCGGCAATGCTCAATCCATTCGTCTTCAGCTAACGTGAATAGCTGGAATTCATTCCACCCCAGGCCATGTAACACATTGGCCCCAGTGCATGGGCGCAAGTAGAAGTGTGACTCAACCCCGCCTTCGCTCGGTACTTTTAACGCTTGGTGAAATGACACATCTGAGAATTTGAAGCTTTTGGGACTTTTCTTGGGGTCGGAGATCTGACAACTAGCCTCTATTGCCATAACCAGCATACCCGCCTTGACAAGTCGTATTAGCTTCTAGTAATACAGTTGTGCCAACATAGCGGGGGGAGAACTTACAGCAGGATATAAAATATCATCAAAAACTTTATGGTCGGCTAGCCAAGGGTTTTCAGATATGGAAATACGATTACGCCAAATAGCGTTGTTCTTGTTCCAGTCCGGCGCTGGTGCTCCTAGAAGCTCGTGGCGTTTATACCTCGGCATGCGCGTATTCTTGCTGAGCCGACTTTCGAACCAGTATTCGGTACTGTGGTTGAAAGGATAGCGAGGTAAATCTGTTAACATAGATGACATATTAACATCAAGATAGGTGTTGTTTGTCTCTAGAAGATGAACGCCATGTCCACGAGCCCATAGCGAGCCAGTAGCCTGCAACGCACTGTTAACTGCACACGCGCCCCTTTTGAGAACAGTATGAAGTTTGATACTATCAACCTTCTCCAGAGCTTTCACGATGGTTCTCAGTGGGCCGTGGAGAGCGTTATGCGGTCCTACTTCTAACACATCGGTAATATCGTCAGAGAGACTCTCCTCAGACAATAGGATATCGGGTTTTTGTATCGGCTTCGTGAGCATCTGCATCACTGCCTCACTGAATCGGACCGGTGAGATTAGATTGTCAGCCCAATAGTGGGGGTCCTGCAGTTCGGAGGTAGAGATCATCGCACCCCTGGTGGAAGAGAAAAATCGTGCTTCGTGGCGATAAGGTTTCGAGCCAGGCTCTGCATACTGAATTGTGTTGATGTATTCCTCATATATAGGCCTCATATGTCTCGAGTGATAGGCCATTTCGACATTCAACTGTCTTGCAAATATATTCTCAGACTTGAGCATATTGACGAATGAATCAACTTTGGCAAGGTCGCCGCTGACAGTGTGGCTGTCTGGGCTATTCAGACAGGCTATTTCAAGCGTGCCCTCCCTCGAGATCTCGTTCACGCGGAGTATACGTGATTCGGTTTGCTCCGTGGTGAGGGCAACAGCAGCCATCCCTGTTTTGGTCCCCGAGCTAATACGAGCCAACTTAGCGCACAGTTTGCCCCGATAATAGGCAATCTTCCATGCCGACTCGCGGGAGATAGAGCCAGCGGCATACGCCGCAGCGATCTCACCCGAAGAGTGGCCAGTAATTGCATTGGGAAATACTAGAGCACTCGAAGTCAGTTATTGGCGATGTGAGTGTAATTCACGAGGGTTTCGGAGGTTTCCAGAAACAATCTCGGCCGAGAAAGAAAAGCTTTCACACTCGAGTCTGGGAACTACTTACTACCCCAAGAAAATAATAAGTCCACGAGAGCGACTTGTAACGCGGTACACAGGGGTTGGGAAAATTCGGCACTGTTAACACGTGATTGTTTCTTCTCTTTCAGTAATTCAACTGGCGGTTTAGCTAGGTTAGACAATGGTGTGAGGGGGAAACTTACATATCAACGACCATGGGCAATTCAGCTTGCTTAGATATTTGTCCGCTGCATATAGGCTCTGCTGGAAGACGGAAAAGGCCATGAGTTCTCGTCCCATTGTCGCCCATTGGGCGCCCTGGCCGGTAAATATCAAGGCGAGGCGAGGTTCGGATGTCGTTCTAGTTGCCACTGGTTTCAAGGCCAGCGCATTTCGTAAACTTGAGCAGCAATCCGCAATGGCAAATGACCTCCATCCATGATGTGTCCGCTTTACTGCCAAGGTATAATTCAGATCCCTCATGAAATTATCTCTCTTTGTTGATGAGGCAAGAGTTTTAGACCGTTTATCGGTGTATTCATTAAGCGAGTTCCGTATACGCAAAACACCATCTTCAATTATAGTTAGCAAATCCATTCAGTGTCTGACGGCCGGAATTTCCCAGGATACATGAAGAAAATAAAGATGATAAAATCGCTAAATAGTGTAGGTGCTGGAAAGAATCTCAGTATGCCTACCTTGGTCATGTGAAGACCAGACGAATAATCGACTGCATGGAACCGCCATATACCCATTAGCACCTTCATCTCTAGTCTTGAGATCTGCTTCCTGAGTTATAGCGCCATTCATATAGCAATGATTTCCGTTAGTCTTGTCCTTAACAGGGGGCAACAGAATGCCATCAATTCCACTACCATTCATGTGGATGAGATGGTTGCCATGGCTGTGACCTGTTAACGTTGTTAGCGGAGAACAACCCGTCAAGAGAATATCGAGCTACCATTAACGTGGGGTAACGATAATACGTGGGGAATTTCGGGAGTCGGCACTGTCTGGTGGCGACCAACAAGATGGTAACTTCTCAGAAAGTGTAGCGCATCGTCAAGAACAACATGGGCATTCGAGCCACCAACGCCTGACAAAATTAGCGTCCTGAGTAGATGAAACGCAAACAAAGCGTAGCCTTGAGGTATCTATTTACCGAATGAATTGATTGACATTCGTCGCAGCCCAGGCTGTGGCCAGGATAAAGCTTTTGTGGGAAATTGCAGATGCCATGAGCCTTGAATCTTCGGGTTGAGTCTCTCAAGCCATGTGTTAGCGGGTATCACACCCTGTTCAAGAGTATATATCCCTTTGATTACCGCCGCGACCCCGGAAGCACCCTCAAGGTGCCCTACGTTACTCTTCAGAGCGCCAACGTAAAGCGGCTGCTCTATCGATCGTAACGATCCGAATACTTCTCCGATGGCACTAGCTTCAATAGGGTCGCCAACTGAAGTTCCTGTACCATGGGCTTCGAAAAAGCGCGTAAGTGACATATCAAGTCCAGCTTGAGAATAAACACGCCGTATAAGATCTACTTGGGCGGTTTTGGTTGGTTGCGTAATGCCAGGAGATCTTCCATCTTGATTCGAACCTGTGTTCCTAACAACTGCTCGAATTGTGTCTCCATCCCGGATACTGCGTGTATAGAAACCTGTTAGTAGAGATCTCCAGGTCCGTCATGATAGATAGAACTTGATGGAGCATGTGAAACAAGGAGACCAGGGGACTAAGCCCGGCATGGTTTATACATACCAATCCGACACCCTTTTAAGCACAACAACACCAAACCCTTCCCCCCGTCCCATATCCGTTCCCTCTCTCGTCAAAGCTTCGACATATTCCATCAGGGGCAAGAACACCACCTTTGTCGAGTGTCATACTAAATTCATTAGAAAGCATGAGGTTGCAACCACCCACGATAGCCATACTAGCCTCACCAAGTTTGAGGCTGTTGCAAGCCTGGTGCATAGCCACCAGACTGCTCGAGCAAGCTGTATCGATAGTAAGACTAGGGCCCCTGAGGTCGTAAAACCAAGAAACACGATTTGACAACATGCTGACAACGTTCTACAGGCCTATCAGTATCATCTCCTTAAAGGGGGTCTCGGAAAGAAGGAACATCAAAACATGTTAGCGGCGCCCAGTAGACGTGGGCCAAGTTATCTTGATATGGCAATCTCACATACTCCTGTGGCAGCATACTTCAGATCTTGGTCTAGATCTTTCTCCATAATTGACCGATAGTCAGATGAGAAACATCCGACATATACACCGGTCTGTGATCCAGCTGCGACTTCAAGGGGTATTCCGGCTGATAGCAAGTTAGTTTAATTGGGAGTGAAAGTGTCAAGGGCCTCGGACCATTCTCAAGCGCTCCGTAAACGCATTCAAGCATGCCTCGTTGCTGTGGATCCATACTGCTGGCTTCCTTGGGCGTTATGGAGAAGAAAGGGGCATCAAAGGCCGCGATACTGCCCTTGAGGAAATGGCCATGGCGGACTCTAGTCTACCCGCATCGCGTTCAGCCGAAGCAATGCTGACACGATGATAGAGTCGGACTTACAGTGCCCCTTCGATTTGGGTCGGGGTGCCAAAACGAATCTACCTTGTATCTGTCTTGCGGCACCTCTGTGCGCGCCGACCTTCCTGCGAGTAAGAAATCGTAGAAGTGTTCGGGTGTATCCCCATCCCCTGGAAATCTCGCGTCCAAGCCGATAATGGCTATAGGCTCATCCATCTCTGTGCGAGGATACCTTTGGGGCGAAGGTGGTAACAGTAGAATAGTCCACGAGGACCTCGTGGAGGAGCAGTAACGGTAATGAGGTGGCCTTCCACGGGGGGCATTTTGTACTGCATCAGAATATCAACCTGGTAGGATTGCTTGTCCCACCTGCAAGAACATGTAAGTTATCCTCTTGCGCAACCTCATCGCCAGTCATGTTATGCAGAACTAGGCTGGCTAGCCGCCTCAATCGCCGGCACACCGGGCGTGATGTGGGCTGTCCAACGTTCGCTGTCGCACCAACACACATACACTACTGTACTGTACGTATGCAGTTCGGCGGAGACCAACAAGTGCCGTTTACAGGTAGGTACACATTCCGTACATAGTATGAAAATTTTGACGGAGACTGTGGAGGCTCTGTGGCAGGAACACTGCTGCTGCTGGTCGGCATTGTCACCAACACCACCAACCCATTCCCTTTCAGATAGAGTGCCAGATGTTGGTAGCCGATTTAGCGACATCTCGAACCCTTTTATTCTTCACACGGCTCTTTATTGACGGCCATGGTTTTCTTGTCTCTTGTGCAAAGAGAAAAGAGTAGGCTAAGCTACCTAGGTAGTCAAGTAAGTCAGCACGCGAAGAGAAGGATCCAGCGACAGAAGGGTTGCACGTTGAACAACAACAGCTGCAGGTTGGGGCCTCGTACAATTCCAACAGACCGAGGTAAATTATGTATGCTCCTCAGTGTGTGGGAACGTATAGGTACCTACTGTGTGTACTATGAAGCTACTACCTAGTATGTATATAAGTACGGTTGTTCATAGTGGGCATCACTAGTCGGGATCGCACACTTGGCATGCCGACTTCGTACAGTACATTTTTAGCTAAACACCTATTTATAGGTAAAAATCATGTTCTTTCCTTACGCAACATCCTTCCCCCAGAGGCCCTGGTAATAGAAAGGACAGACGAAATATCACATTGGCTGTTCTTTTATAGCTGCTATCAATATTATACCCACTGGTTACCTATGATGTTTATATGTGGCTCTATTGCGTGGCTAGTGGACGCTATACTACCATGATAGTGCGGAGCAGGCAAATTACACAACCCAAATCTACACTGTTCTTGGAAATGACGCGCTTTAGAGACTAGCCCTAACCCAGGCGGTAGGTAGGTGTGATATTTGCCTACATACATACGTAGGTACGTATGTTAGGGCAACCCCACTACAGTAAGTAGAAACCCTGGGTTTGCCCTAGCTTCTTCGCTAGCTGCTCCAGTCCTAGCCTGAGGCCATGCCCTGGGAGCGATCCCCCACCCGCCCTTCTAGTCGGTCAAATTGTGGTGGCTGTAACCAGGATAGGGTGTTTTCGAGAGATCTGTATACCCCACTGTTCCGTCACGATGCGACGAATCATGGAGTCGTCTCTCTTCCAATCGGCTGGTTCGGTGCATCATCTTGTTGGCCTGAAGATCTAGACCCAGGTAGGCAAAGTGGAATGAATAGCGAAGGAAGGAAGGGAGCCAGCTGAAAAAGATTCAGAACAGTGCTTACCTCCCCAAGGGCCAACAGGAGCCCGCCAAAATCGCACCGAGTTGATTTGTTACCTATTCCCCATTCCCCCAGGACATATCACCAATGGTTGGAGAGGGCGCCCGATCTTTGGTACAACCACGATTCTATAGACTGGGGAAATACCAAATACCGGCAGGCAAACCGCGAACAGGTAGGTAGGCACAGCATGTTGGGTACCTACTTAAGTATGCATGGCACTGGACTCCCACATGGATTAATTATCACCATCAAAACAGCAAGCGTATGTGATAGTCGTGCCGATCCCATCTCACTCCAACATCCCCCTGCTCTCGCGCCTGCGCCTGGCACACAACTTGCCTGCACCAATATTGCGTGCGACTGACTGACTTACTCAGCTCGTTGGAAAGTGGTACGGCGAGCCGTCTATCCTGGAATAGCTCTCGGCCGGGCCCACTCAAAAGGGGAACTTAGAAAAACCACATAAGTAAGAAAGGACGCGACGACAGGGTATGCCGTCCCTCTGGTCTTGTGACCCGTTTGTTTCCCGCATTCGACGATGCCCATTACTACCTTGGAACCATTGTCCCCCCCCACAGTCCCGTATTCGTTCGCTCTCGACGTGACATTCCATGGTTAGGTGCCTGTTGCCCATGGTATGCTGCAAGATCACGTAGGTAGTTAGTCAAGCAGGCATCGTAGGCGGCCGGTTCAGGACAACGAGAGATAGCGGTTGCGCGCGCATCGAGGACACCGCCCCTCGGCACCGCGGCCCACTCAATGGAGAAGACCAAGTCTCACTTAAGGGCAGTCGGGAGGTCAAGTATTGGCGATCCCGCCCTCCGCCCCTCGGCCTCGGCCACCCTCGCCATATATTCACAGACGGAGAAGCAAACCTCAAGTCGGGGTGAAAGCATCCGGCCACCGACGTCTTCAACGTCGAGTCAATCGGGAACACAGCCAGAATGGGACACAACCGGCCATAGTTACTATGGTAGTAGGGCTACCGTGGGTTTACACTCCCCTAAACCAAAGTTCCAAGTCGAGTTGACAGGACCCAGACCAGCTCTGAGATCGACGATCTCAACCTCGAGCCAGACGAGTTCTGGCCGCAAACAGACTCCGAAGATGACGACAGTGAAGGAGATGGAAGTGTTAGCAATACCTTGAAGAGGTAATTCAGGTCGCGCATACCCTTTTGTCGTGATCGACGTGACACTAATCCTCGTACTAGGACAACTACTGCCAAGTCGGGTAGCACTGCCCGTAAATTCAGGGCAATGCTGCAAAAATTCGGCAGGTCATATAATAATCGTGAGTCTAGTTTATCAACCTCTTGAATTGGGACGAAACCAACATAATCATCTCAGGTTACGATTTTCTACCGAACGATGCCGTAAGTTTGGCATTACCCCCCAGGGCATCGAACACTACTTACTCACATATGCGTATGTAGCAAGAGAAAGACAGGAATGGTGAGCAATGGATCCTAGGTTGGCCCTCCTTTTGGAAGTTGAGCTAATTCAACTCAGCTCTCCAGCATAACATTGTCTTAGAGATGTTAGACGGGAGACTGCATCTAGCACCAGTTGTCAACGCCCGGCGAGTCTTAGATCTAGGCTGTGGCCCTGGTAACTGGCCACTGGAGTTTGGTAAGAAATCGTGGTCACGTGCCTCTGTATCGTCTCGCTGATAGATAGCAACAAGCCAAGAGAAACCCCAAGACATTTGTACTTGGTGTAGACATCGATCCTATCACGCCGCCTTTCCAATTGCCTAACTGCAAATTCCGGGTAGCGGACTTCAATGAGAAATGGTCATATGATTTAAATTTTGATTTCATTCATCTACGGCATCTGGGAAATCTGCCAACCAAGGATCTCCTGACAACAATATACGGGAACTTGAGTCCAGGGGGGGTAAGTGCATTACTCCTGTTGATGAAGCCGCTCCTCTTGACGGCATTCAGATAAGTTCTACAGCAAGCTAATAAATAGTCAGTGGGCGGAGTTCACCGAGTGGGTTGTCTCAATACAGTCTACTCATAGGTCGTTTACCGAGACGTCTTTCTATAAGTGGTTGACGTATTGGAAGTCAGGTGAGTGCTGATAACCCGAAAAGATTACCCTGGCTAATTCCAATTCAGGCATAAAGAAAGTTGGAACAACGGTATACTATCCACTAGAGTACAAAAAACTACTTACTGAAGTGGGCTTCAAAAATGTGACTGAGAGGAAGTATGCAGGTTAGTCCCAGGTGTTCCTAGCAGTCGTCCGGTCTCGTGGTTGCATCTACTGCACAACTGCGATGCTTCTTACCTGATTCCTTCACGTGGCTACTTATGCTATTCCTATGTTGCGTTGTAGTTCGAATTACATCCCTGTGTAGATGACTGCTGACCGATGGACTGGTAATAGTTCCGGTAAATCCATGGCCCCCAGGCAAACAGCTGCAGAGAATTGGGTCTATGATGGCATTGAATATCAACGCTATCCTTGAACCCATGTCGATGCCTATTTTTACAGGGGTCTTGGGCTGGTCACCAGACGCTGTTGAAGCTTTATTAGCCGAAGTCCGAAAAGAAATAGCAGATGTCAGGATGCACGCTTTTATGACCTTGTAAGTGCAGTCCCCCTTTGCCCTTTAATGCCTCGCCGTATTACAATTGCTGACGGGAGATAGATTTACTGTTTACGCTCAGAAGCCGCGCGGAGAATCGTCTTCTGGCTCATCCGTGAGATCCGCACCCGTATAGAATCCATGCATTAGAGCTACATCGCCTACAGCCAGGTCAACTGGCTTAATGAGTCTTGGGATTTTTTAAGAGGTTCAACTGGGAAACTGGAAAATTTGGGAAAGGGAACTTCGTTTGAATCGTAGGGAGGAAGTTCGGTTCAAAGGAAGCTCGAGAATCACCCGGAGCAGTTCCGTCCAAACTTGTAGACAGGATATTCATCGCTACCGAAGTAGTCGAGATGAATTACTAGATAACTATCAGCTTAAAGCTTATTCCGATACGCTATTAATGTCCGCATGGTGTGATTGTTATCTACATATTCATCATGTTGGTCAGCATCAGATCAATTATCACTCTCTACACTACGCATGTTCTCACTGCAATCGCCCCGACACGTCCGGGTCTTGCGAACCCGACAGTGTTATCACACTGTGCCGCACTTAGCTGTGTTTAGTGATGATTGCATGCGATCCCTGCCGAACCAAGATAATCAGCGGGAGCTATTCCCAGAGTTGCTTGATTTGCGCGCTATCTACGCTAGTCTAGGATACGATTTTTTGGTTCCATTTGACGTGGAATGTTATCAACTGCCAGGAATCATGACATGGGGGCTCATGTCATGCATTTACACTAGATTAAGTTAGGGTAGAGGAAACAAGGGAATGCCCAGCGTTGTCCTGCTAATCTCAACACAGTATAAGGGCGTCGTCATCCCCACAGTCGTTGATGATGATCGTTGGCTGAAAACCCGGGCCTCATGGTATAGTGTACTCAAGGACAACATCGCCACTGCAAGGGAGATGACGTTTGCCCAATTCGAGGCATCCTGGGACCGCATTGGGTACCAGTCATGTGTGTTTTTCCAAAAGTGGATTCGGCGGTCACTGACTCGGCGAACTCGCGTACACAGACGAGGTCCGGAACCAGCCGTTCATTGATATGCTTACTTACAATGCTCGTCAGTGCCGAGTCGTGGTGTTGGCGATTCAACTCGGGCACCAACGCATCTGCAATGCAGGCCAACAGGGACAGCAACACTAACCTCTTAAAATCCAGAAACGATTCCGAGGGACTGGTAGACCCCCGATTTTCCATTTATACCACGATGTGTTAGGGTACCGCTCGGCGTGCAGGAGAAATCCTGGCAGCACGACGGCCTGAGGCGGTGCTGGGATACCCCCGGATGCAGCAGGGTCGTTCCGCCGCCAACATACAGTACTATACTACAACACGTTACATGAGGCTATCCCGAATTAAGACTTTCGATATATCCCGCCCTTCGCTATACTTACTACCTTGGTCCCGATTTATGCGAAGCGAAGTCAAGTCCACAGAACTCCATATCGGGCTTTACAGCTCAACTTGGAAAAGCCATGGAGTTTTTGTTGGCAGCATGCCTGCGCTGCGCTAACTAAACGTAGATACTAATTGAAGACGCTTGTGCGACGACTTAAGGCGGTCCGAACCCATTGTATACTAGCCGGAGCCAACGGAGCGCCGACGGGGGTATCTGACCATGGGGAGGGCGGTGTTGGTTTGATCAGAAGCCTTATCTTAGTGAACCAGCTTAGTATAGGTTCGCGTAGCTACTATGATCGCAACGAACTTCATTGTTTTCCATTTATCATTTACATGGTAGAGGGCACTGCCAGTGTGTAGTAGTATCTCGAGGCCATTTTTGACAAGTTTTCGCTAACGCTATGTCTGCGACAAATCAAGCAGGCCAAGAGCCTGGCCTGTATGCGAACATCTACTCACCTACCTTTCTGTCAATTGTCTATGATGTCCTCGTACTTCGCTTTAACCTCCGATATATGTGGCGCTGTCCGTGAGTACAGTTCAATCTACCTACCCCATCACATTCTCCAAGTCGCTCCGATATAAGCATTTCACTTGCCTGACCTATCACTGACTTGAGTATTGATTGTAGCACGGATACTGTCCTGGAGCCCTTCTTCGCCGATAATTTTTCAACACGCCACCTCGACATCGGTGTCGCAACGGGATACTTCCCAGCTACAGCTCTTTCTCGTCCGTTCCGGGCACAAGCGAGACATTCTATTGCACTAGTAGACCTCAACCCTAATCCTCTAAACGCGGCACGGGCTCGAATATTATCTAAGGCCCCTAATGCTACAGTTGAGACTGTAGTCGCCGACGTGACGGAACCACCGCCACCGGCATTACAAGACTCCGTGTTCGACTCAATCTCGATGTTTAATCTGTTCCATTGTATTCCCGGGACTGAGAAGCTGAGGGCCTTCAGTCTGTACAAAGACCTTCTAGCTGACAGAGGAGTTTTGACGGGCTGCACTGTTCTTGGGGGCAGCCATGCAACAAATTGGTTTAACTACCTCTACGTAAAGCTATACAACCGGCTTGGAATCTTCCACAATTGGGACGATACGGAGGAGGAATTTGAGCGTGTCCTGAAGGAGAATTTTCAAGAAGTCGAGACGACATTGGTTGGCATGATCCTGTTGTTTCGGGTTACGAAACCACGTAAAGTCTAATGGTACAATACAACAGAGTACAGTCACTCATCATCTTGAAAAGTTTATATACCAGTGTAAAATCATGAGATAAAGTAGACGCGCATCCTCCAGTGATTGATTAATCGCTTGTATTCGAGAAGAGCTCGACCGAACATGCCACATTTGAAACCGCGACACATATGAAGTCTCCTGCCCCCGGTCTCAAGTTACTGGTACGAGCATATACTGCACTCAGGTGACACAAAAAGCGTTGAGCGAGTAATAAACGTTCGGCTAATTTTTATTGAGTAATATACTGGCCTTCCGAAGCGACTGCAGACCTTGGTAACATTCTGCTTCTGTAGTGCTGTGGTTCAGCCCTCCAGTTCTGTTCCGTGGTAGTATGGCTTCGGCTAAGGGTAGCGAGATAGGAGCGTCCCCAAGTAGGTTCTACCTCGTAAGTCATTTCATCATCTTCAATGGCCATATAGCCATAAACATTTAGACACGAGACACGAAGCATAATGCTAGAATTGTGCTATAACCAAACTACCTCAAAGGTACAATTTCAGTTATTGCTATAAACTATCCTCGGAGCACAGACCATATTTCTATTTAAGAAACAACAGGGTTTCCTGTAACCCTGTGATAGAAACCCGTGTGGTTCCCGAACTTGTACTGTATGACTATATGTATATCATCCTACGAACCCTGAAAGTAGTATACCTAGTAAGTGGCCCCCCTCGCATTGCCACCTCATAGCCCCCATGTCACAATAGTCAAAAAGTAAAAAAAAACAAGAGATAATAGTAGGTAGGTTGATGGCGCGAAATTTTGTGACCTCGGCCCGAAGATTACAGAGACATCGGGATAAGCCGCCTATCATCGTGTGACATGCTACAAGATGTTACAAAGACATCGATAGATATTATCGAATTCTAAGCGGCTCGAAGGCGCACGTGGCCATGTGGGCTGTGGGAAACGGTTTTCGTGCATCGACAAGCTAGTTTTTGTGAACCCCTGTAGGTAAAGTACAACATAGGTAACCAGCTCGGTCCCGACCCTTGAGAATTGATCTCTCACACTGTCCGTTTGATATTATTAGGTATATGATAAATCATTTCTGGCCACGTTTCCACGCTACTGCGCGACATCAGGCTGGAAACGGATGTGCTTGCATTATGGGGTGTCCTTGATGGCCAGGGAGGAGCTCTGAAGGATCAGCGGGCCAGAGGGTCGTGTGCATGTGATTTGTTGCTAGCACCATCTATTCGCCAGGGATTTCCCATGGAGCTAAGTGAAGGCTTCACTTATTTCCTAGTTGGGACTTTTTGGTTTTGGCGGGCATCACCGCAAGGCTACGATTATCGGCACCCGACAGAACAATACTATGCATGTGGGCATGAGAGGCATTTGAGTGGGGAGGGTCGGTGTAAGTAAACACATACTCCCATGTTCTAGGTCATGAGGTCTTCAGCCTCAATGACCCTAGTTATTTATGCCAACTACCTATCTAGTGATGTCAAGGTCACTTCTCACAGCGGTTGTTCGGCTAACTTATTGCCGTCCGGTTGCATACGCGTCTTATGAATACGTGTAAAAGATGACGCAGAAGCTATACCATGTCAGATTAGTTCTAGTCGATGGTAGTCTAATATCTGCTTTGTCTTACATTGCTGCCTGGGGCGTTATTCTATGTTAGTGTGAGTCAAGTTTTCGGCTAAAAATGGAAAATGATCTCGAAATGTCTTACTTCTACGGATCACTGCAGAACTTTGCAGAACTTCAGTGGACAGCTGCAGCAGCTCAGGAACGCTCAAGAACTTCGAAAATAAAGGAAATCCGAAAGCTTAGGATAAAGTAGCATAATTATAATTGGCCATTATTATGTTTGGATGCAACATCACAGAATCTCTCTAATATTTCACGGCCCTTAATACATCACTAAGGCTTAGCAACAAAGTTCTCGAAGATATTTTGAATTGTAATAATCTTCTAAGGTGTTAAAGGGGTCATGAAGGTTTGTTCCCTTATTCCACTAAGTGAGGGGCCCACGGACTGAATGTCCAGGTAGCCATGCATTTACTTATCAACCTTTAATACTTTGCCTTCCATCCTTAAGAAGGGCCTTGCACTTGTATGACTATATAAAAGATATGTAGGTCATGGTCTTAAGAGCATGTTGCAGCATATAAGCTTTTAAGTGCCCTTACTTATTTCCCTGCTTATACAAGGCCTATGCATATATTATAGTATGAGCTGTTTAATGCTAGTTACTATGTGCACGTTATATGAAGTTTAAATCAGTCGTCCGTCCCAATATACAACCATGCTCAGATCCTAGTTGAATTGAATAACCTGAGTCCGCTTGTTGTCCTACCATTACAGGTGCAGTACGCCTCATCCTTTGTGAACCACTTTGGTCACCTGGGCTAGAAGAACAGATCAAGAGACGACTATACCGCATGTTGCTGCAGTATACAGTAAGGTTGTAGCAGCCATTGCCAAGTGACTATTTCAGGCCACTAACCTACGAAGGCTTCTTACACATATTTCCAGTCGCCTGTGTCTATGAAAGAAGCTCTTTGATTCCGAGGTATAAAATATGTACCTGGTCTTGCTCCTGTCTCGTCATGCCCCTGCTACCAACTTTTCGTCCTTCTATTTCTTAGTAATTACTCCTCTTAAAGTGCCAAAATCTTGGGTGGACAAGGTAATATAATAACCTCGCCCCTATCGTCTCTGACCATGAAACCCATTAAATTGTTGTGAACTTTAACCTTCTTAATATTAGCACCCACCGCCTTGTCATGAACCCTAGTATACGGTAGGCAATAGACTCTTGTTGTTGCACGAGAGTCTCTGGAACCTACGTGAGGCTATTCTGACTATATAATTACAGAAACCCCTTTGTCTCTATGCCTTGTGACACACCTGTTAATCGATTGCAGAATTTCTGGCAAACATTTTGTGAACTGAAATATTTTAAGGTCCCATTGACAGTAGCGAGGGAGAAAGCGAAATGGCCAGCGGGGCCTTTGACGTCGTAAACGGCCTTGGCTTGAATGGTGGTCTACTAGAGCTTGTTCACGTCTTTGAGGACAGTGTGGACATCTTGAAATTGCCGCATGGACAAAATTCAAGTAATCCAAACGAAACTACAAGCTCTGGTGATAATAAAACTTGAAAATTGCGCCAACGGCCTTTTCACTGGAGGCTGGCTGGGGTTTGAGGGTGGGCAACCAAGTAAGGGTAGAGTGATTCCGCAGGTAATCAGTTGGCTTGGTGTGAGAAGTCGAAGTGTCATTCGTGCCGTCGGTCGGGCAAACGTCTGTCTTACTTTGTGAATTTCCCAATACCGCAATAATTAGATTGACTGTCAGCAGAATGAGGCATTTAGGCTTTACCGAGGTCGCCATCACCCTCCCACCGAGGCCCGAACGCCTTGAACGACCCAATTCTTCAAGACGCGTTGCTTCAAACTGGAGCCTTGCCGGGAGCTTTCTCAATTGGCACTGAGAATTCAATTAAATCAAGGATTGTCATTAGCTGCATTAATTCATTTTTGCTGTTGTGTTATTGTGGTGTAAGTGCCTTGGTAATTCGCGCGGTTGCGGGAGAGTTCAAAGATGCTATAGTGCTGGAGCGAAATAGCTTAAGCTATGTATATGGCAGAAAGATCCCGAACTTGCTCTCCAGGCGACCCCTTTTTGGGGGGGGGGGGGGGGTTGTTGTCGTGGGGCGTTGGGAAATGATGAAGGATTGGGGTCGAGGTCCATTCTAGCGAACTACTTACGGTTGTTCATAGGGCCGTGCCAGATGCCGCTATAGCATGTGAATATAAGATCTTGAAAGGCTATGAGGTGGGAGAATCAATGTGCGCAGTCATGGGATAGATACCTAGATTACAGCAGACCTAACCCTAGCAGCTGATGGGGCAAACTCAATCATTAGAAAGAGAGTAGTTGATCACCTTGTTCTAGTGAAAATCATCATTCTTGCTTTCGTAGTCTTCCTATTGTAGCACCGTGCCCCCTCTAAGGTTTCGTAGCTTCCGAGATGTTTAAAAACTATTCTCAAAAATGTCATAGCTAACCCAGAGCTGTAGTTGAGAGTCGGCGTAGAGGTTCTTGTTGCCCAAGGGGTAATTACACATGATGAAATAGCAGTGAATCTTCTAAGGAAGAATCAAGGTATGCGGCATGTAGGACCTGGTAGTCATGTCATGGCATCTAAGAAACAACACGCTGTATAATGTGGTTATCGTGCGCGCCGTCGACGGCGAGAAATCGCGAAAAAACATCCCGGACAACACATGGAAGGAAGGAGAAGATCCTTGAATGTTACTGTGAGTGGTGTGCCCTAATCTAGCCTTTGATCATTTACGTACCTGCTACGGGGGCCTGGAAACCCTCATGAGCAACATGTTTTCTCTTCCTACATAAGCGAGAGGGAAAATAACTCTCGCTATTGATACATACCGTAAGTTCCTTCCGGTGTTGTTCAGTTACCCTTCTTATTTAGTATTAGAATACAACTGCATACTCCTAAGCTACCTCAGACCTCTCCCGTACATAGGACGCACTAACTTGTGGTTCCCTTAGATTATATACTTCCGTGTCGTGCAAGAAGCAGCTGATGCAGTAGAAGACGCTGGGGCTCTAGCTCTGAGACATACCAGTTCGTCGGGAAGAATCGTAGCAAGCGGATTCAAGCCAGCGCAGTCACCTATACCTTGCATTTATCAGACTAAGAGAAACAAGGAAGAAGAGATGGGTCGACTAGGCCTACGAGCTGAGGGATGGCAACAAATCCGGACTGATGGAGCGATAGATAGTTCCGCTAGTTTATGCGGAGTGTTGATGTGATGGCAGAGGCGATCAAGAAATTCAACTCTTTGGCTCAGGAGACGGGCGTGATAGGCTAATGTAGATAACAATATCATCTGTGGTGGTTTGGGGAAAGAGTATATATATGAGCTATGGCAAATGAGAGTTATACCCCTTCTCAATCAATCGTTGCGCTGCTGCCCAAACTTCGTCTGGAATCGTCTGATGGATCTGAAAACCCTTGGCCGGGTATTCCCGAATGCGGATCAAGTCGCCGACCGCGATATTGATGACCAAATCTATCGGGTTATCCTCGTTCGGATAGTCCTTCCAGCTCAGCTTTGGTGATGTCACGAGGATCTCGGTGGTCTGATCGGGCCACTGCTTCTTGAAAGTTGCGTATGTCCGGCGCTCCATGTAGGGTTTTTGAACGAGAATGAACGAGCGTAGAGACAGGTTTTTCTCTTGGAGGAGAGCGTACGTGTAGCGAACATTCTCGCCAGTGTTGGTCGATTGAGGCTCAACTATAAGCTTCGTCGGGGGTACCCCCATTCGGCGAGCAATGTCTGCGAAGACCTCGGCTTCGGGCTTGTCGAAGCGACCGTGCGTGAGCTTGCCCGACCCCCCGGAGAAAATCAGATAGTCGCCGTAGCCGTCGAGAAATAATTGGGCGGCTCGCTCTGCCACACGCGTGTCGAGACTGCACAGGCAGAAGATGGCATCTGCCTTTTGACCAATTTTTGAGTGCAGTTGGTGATACTCATATAATGTCTCGGCATCTTGCTGCACCTCAGGCACTGGTGCTAGGTCTGCTGACATGGGTTCCGATTTTGGCACGTACAGTAATGATTGTATAGCCTGGATAGATATCTGCTATGCAAATACAGTAGGTAGGTATGCAAAGAGCGAGCCTACTAACCCCTGTTAACCACAGTACAGGACCTTCAGTACACGGGTGATCCTCCCTGAATACCAAGGCCAAGTTGATCACGTCTGATAAGAGCGAGAGCAGAGCCTGGATTGGGCTAATCAAGTGCATGGATCGCGCACCCCCCATGACCTGACCAGAGGAGGGCTTGGCTGCCTCGTAATGCACAGAGAGCGAGGTCGGTACGCGCTGCCCCCACGGAGACGATCCACATGTATCAGGCAGGTATCCAAGTTATCGATCTGATAAGATCTTCGCGACCCTCGGGTATCCGGACGGGACTCTCTCCTCCGAAGCTTTGAAGGCGGATAGATCAAGCGAGTTCGCCGGGTCGCAATGATGCCGGGCCATAGCATCAGCGACAGAGAATGGGCGCTTGACGTCTTTCGCCAAAGTCTCAGCACATCCCAGCTTGCATCTCCCCTCCAAGTCACCAAAGCTTCCGAGTTACCGTTAGACGACCCCGAGAAACTAGAGTATTTACGAGATTTGATCCGATACATCCTCGATGGCCGCACCATCGTCGCTTCGTATAATTTAGCTCTTCTAATTATTCTACTTATTTTTACTACATCTCATTTTTATCAGAGCATCGCAAAGAATCGTAAGAGGATAGCCATTGAGGCAGACTATACCAGCGATGGCGGCGATGCAGTTCCCGAAGCAGCCGAAGCAGCCGATGGCGGTGAACGCGGCGCAGACTCGTCCTCTAGTAGCACTCTGGAGGGCTCGGCGTCGTCAGGAACCATCTATCTCAAAGATATTAATGCCGATATGGAGCGGCAACCGCTGCTTGGGGACCGGCGGGACCGGCTACCTCTGGGCCGACAAAAACTCAGCGCATTCGCTATTGTTCATTCATGGCTGATGTACCAGCCGCGCCCGATACCATTCATCAACCGATCGCTGCCCTCAAACGCGACATCGCTCTTCGTGGCCGGGTATTACAGCCTCAACATCTTTGCTCATCTCTTCAAGCTCCCTTTCGAGCTGAGGTATTTTTTCGTGTTTGCCGACCGTGCAGGATATGTATTCATCGTGAACCTGCCACTCCTGTACCTCCTCGCAGCCAAGAACCAGCCCTTGAAATTCCTCACGGGCCGCTCGTACGAGGCACTCAATATCTATCATCGCCGAGTGGGTGAGTTGATGTGCTTCGAGGCCGTCGTCCATTTTGCGGGCAATGTAATCTGGAGGCTATGCCTCGAGCCCGACTGGCTGGCAACGGAAAGCATCCGGCATTATTTCACGCATCCCCTAATCCTTCTAGGGATAGGTGCATTCGTGTCGTATGAGCTGCTCTACTTCACATCGCTTGCGAGTTTCCGCCAGAGGTGGTATGAGTTGTTTCTTGCTTCTCATGTTTTTTTGCAGATCGCGGCGCTCGTGTTTCTCTGGCTGCACTTCTTCACGAGTCGGCCGTACGTCCTTGCGTCACTGGGAATCTTCGTCCTAGATCGGGCTGTGTGGAGGATAGGGCTGAAGTCGACCACCGTCGCTGCCGACATCAAGGTTCTTGAAGACGGCGATACGGCGTTACTCTCGGCTCATTGGGATATACCGCGAGTGGAGGGCCAGAAGGCGATCTGGCGATCTTTTAACCGCAACATTCTGCAGGGATGGCGTCCTGCCGACCATGTCTTCATATCGGTCCCCGATTTTGGTGGAAGCAACGCTTTGCAGGCGCATCCTTTCACAATCGCATCCGCAGCCCCGAGTCGTGATGATGTGTCAGCGCAGTTGAATCTCTTAATCCGAGCATATTCCGGATTCACGTCGGCGCTGCTCAGACATGCACAACTCCACTCCACTGTTTCTGTAAGAATAGACGGCCCATATGGATCGCAGGATCCTCTTGATGTCCTTCGAACGAGCAAGTCAACTATACTCATCGCCGGCGGGTCCGGCATAGCGGTTGTCTTTCCTCTTCTCTGGGATCTAGCAATAGTACACCCAGGGAGCAGGCAGATTCATTTCATGTGGGTGATTCACTCTAGATCTCAGCAGTCATGGTTATCAACAGATCGATTAGATAAACTGCGTGAAGCCGGTGTCCACATTACTATCCCTCAGCCTACCGTTGAAGTGGGTAGACCAGATGTCGCTAGATATGTTTTGGAGGTTGCTAGGGCCTCTCTAACTGATATTGGCGTGGTAGTATCAGGACCTGATGGACTTAACCGAACCGTGAGAAATGCTTGCGCACGGGAGGTTCGGTCTGGGATAGACATTGATCTGCGGGTCGAGAAGTTCGGGTGGTAATTCTTGGGTGTGGATGAATACCTTCACATCAGTCCCCAAACTAGCGATATCGTTACTCTGATACTCGAACCTTGGGATGCTTTAGACTGTTGGCATTACTGTATTTGGGCATAGCGATAGAAAGAAGAATGTTGAAGAGGTATATAGAGATGTAACGAACTTCTATCTGTCTATAGGTTTATGAGAGATGAATTAAAGGGTATATGTAAACCCCTCAACCCCTTCAAGCACCTTCTTGCCACTTATAGCCAACTTGTTAGCAAAGTGGAAATACACGGAGAACAACGCCACGATGATTATGATCAAGATGTGAGAGCCGATAGAGACGTATATAGCAGTCGGGTACCAAGGTGCCTCCTCGGATCGGACAATGAAGCTGCCGGCAATGCCACCAGCCCCGTTTAGAGCCGCAACAGTGGCTGCGGTAAAAGCGCGCTTCCATTGCCCAGTGATATTATTTGCCATGTATGCTGATAGGGCTGCCCAATTAGAAACATAAGCCCCTGTGGCAAGGAATGTCCCGAGATAGCGCACAGCATCGTGTTTGGAAAATCCCAGCAAGCTAAAGCCGATGATCAAGGTAACACAGTTGAAAATGATGACTGGTCCCCTGAGGCGGAACTTGTCCCCGACGATGGAAGAGAGAAGTACGGGTATCACAGCGTAATAGTACGGCGGAGCATTGAGAAGAATTGCTTGGTTTTCGCTAAACCCGAGGCCCTCCTTCAAAATAGAGGGAAGAAAGTAGGAGAGGGAGGTGGAGACGAGGTTGAGCAGGAAGAACATGACGGCGAAACCGTATATTTTAGGGTCCTTCGCGTTGACAAAGATCTTAGGCCAAGTGAACTCCTCCAATTCGACATCTTTGCGATCCGCATTTATACGGGCAACCGCAAGCTCCTGTTCTGCGGCCGTCAAGAACCAGAAGGATTTGTGGGAATTTTCCGGGAAGTCGACCATCCAAAAGTAAGTTACCAAACCGATGACAATTGAAATGAGGCCTTGCACTAAAAACATGTATCGCCAACCCGCGAGACCGCCCCGGCCGTTCAATTGGTTCAGCCCGAAGTTGACGATTCCGCCCGTAGCCAGAATGACGACCTCACCAACCTGCAGGAATGCGAAACGCGTCTGCTGTTCTCGGCGAGGATACCAGGCTGAGATCAGGTACGTCAAACCGGGATAAATGCCGCTCATGGAGGCTCCGAGAAGAACCCGCAAGGCAATCATCTGCTGCCAGGTCTGTATGAAAGCGGTAGCCATTGTGATGACGCCGAATGAGAAGGTTATAAAGGAGAACCATATTCGGGGACCAAAAGTGCGTACGGCTAAAGTCGACGGCAGCTGGAAGGCAATGGAACTGATGGTGAAGATAAAGATGGAGATGCTGAAGCGGTTTCCCGTCAGTCCCAAGTCTGTGGGTAGTGATGTCACGGCGGCCGAGCTGATGACACCTGAGTCCAGCAAGTTCAGCGAACATAGGATACCTGCGATGGTGCAGAGGCGGAGGTCGACCTTGAGCCGAAGGCGTCGTTCGAGCGCATCATCTCTTCCAATGTCTGTGACATGGCCAGTTTCTTCCGAGGATTCAATGTCGACATTGGGGGAGACATCCCTTCCTGGCTTGGAGGGCTTCGCCGCCGTAGGTGACGGTGTCGCTTGCAACGGTGAGGCCATTTGCTGGCTTCGTTTGTAGACGAAAGAAGAGAAAAGAGAGATATGCAGGTGGTCAAGTGGTCAAATCTTTTTGCTGCCTTATTAACTCACCCCTTTGAGCCCTTCCCTTCCCTTTGCCTACAAGCGTCCGTCGGCGTTCTTATCTTGGCCCAACCAGCGGCATTCACTGTTACATTCCCGGCCTCGGTCGGTGCACACCAACCTTTCAGGGCAAAAGAAAAAAATATGGAAAAAAAGGACCGCACTCTACTGCACAGCTCAGACAATTCAGCGCAAGGTCTGATTACTAGCTCCATTACTAAAGTTCTAATGCAGCTCGTCCGAAGCGTCTAGAAGAAGGCGCTCCACAGCTTTACGGCACTTATACTGTAGTACCTACTTCGTACATACATTTACGTGTCCATTAGCCTTCGACAATCTTCCGTCTTCTAGATTTTCGCATCGACTTCATTGAAAACCCGAACAGCCTATTTATAATCAATTACAGCTGCCGCTAAAGGAACCACTAAACAGGGATGGTTGACTTGTTAAGTTAGGCTTCCCGTGAGTTAACAGCAACGTGGATCTTACAACACGCCTAGCACTAGGTATCTTGTACTACAGTAGTACCTACCTGCAGCAACCACTGGGTTGGGTACCTCCCTACCTAACCTTATTTGCTATCGATATCTACTTACCTAGGTATATAGTACCGGTAGGTACCTACAGTAAGGCAGTAACCAGACCCTGCATTGCGCCACCTGTAGGTATCGATTTCTTCCAGTAAAGTTGAGTTTATGATCACCAATCAACACAATAAGATTTTTCACCTGACCACCCCAGAACATGCATACTACCTTCAGTAGGTTAACCTACCTAACCTACCTGTATTCTACCATGGTTACATTATTACCGACACGCATAGGAATGAACAACTAACCTTAGGTCTATCTCGGTTTTCAAGGGCCTTAGCACTGGTAGGTACTTTCCCTTTCCCCTCAACACATCCTGCTTGCCAACATTTGGTGAGCACAATACCTACTTTCATTTAGGTCATGAATGTGTTCTCACATAGGTACGTTACCGAAAGTTTCGATTTATTTCTCTAATTAACTAACTACGAATAAAATATACCATTATAAATAAATCCATTCAAGCCGCTAATATCGTTTCAATCGTGTTCAGGTCATACTCCTCCTACTGAATCCGTGGAAGTCTAGCGGTATTCGATAAATCGTCGGCATTGAGCAAATCAACACCCAGAGCCTTTAGGGACTCCCAGAGGTATTCGCCGGGCAAATTCCCTATAGCCGATGACGTTAGACGACTGGACATAAGAAGAGGGGCATGCTTAAAACTCACAGTATCGAGCTACTAGCCCTTTCGCATGAGCCTGGCTCACTTCATTGGTAATGGTATTCATTTGAGCAGTAGTCAAAGTCGGCGTCTTGGCATCTCCTACAACATCCTGGAAATCCGCCGAGGCGACGTAAGAGTTCTGCGACGTATAAGTCGTACCGCCCAAAGCGCCAAGATTCGCGTCGTAGAAGATATCACGGTTAGGTACACCGTCCCCCGTTGAGATTCGATCAAACGGGGCGCTGCCGCTGGCCACGACCGTGATAGCTTTTTTGACGAACGCACCACCTTCCAGCCTGCTCAGATATCCGGCCTGGCGAAGGGGATCCAGTGCCTTGACGACGGCATCGAGCGTACCTGTGTCGCTGGTCTTGAAGTCGACGAGCAAAACAAGCGTTTGGCCTGGCCGGGATTTGTACACGGACCCTCCGTTGTGGTCGATGATTGCTTTGAGAGGGTTGACATACTGCGCGCGGAGAGTTCTTCCGAGTGTCGGAAGAAGATGCCCGATGATTACATCTCCTTGGAAGAGCCAGACGTCCGCCTCCATGCCAATACAGCCCGCGCTCAAAGCCTGGAATACCGGGATATCATGATCATAATCATTGTGGCTGTGACATGAAACCGGGAGAACACTGTTCAGCGAGTCCAAGGGCCATGGGTTAAGTGGAGCTCCAGATCCTTTGTTGACACTCTGCGCCGTCAATACTGTGGTGGAGAGCAGCTTGTTGAGGGCATCCTGATTAGGCGGAACGGAGTTCCCCAACGCGTGATAGCTGACGCCGTTCGTCCCAACTTGATAAGTTCCTCCTTTCGTGTCCATGTTAGTCGTGCCGAAGCATTGGCCGCCGGCTGCAGAAAGCGTTGCAAAGTATTTTTTGCAAGAGGCAGCTGTTTAATGTGAGCGCTTAAGCTGTGGCCGGCAGATTGGTCAACTCACCATCAACAGTATGAGTCGAGCTGAGCTTGTTATGGATCTCAACTACTGAGTGTTAGGAATCCTACTCGAGTGCGGAAGACCGAGTTGACTCACAATACACATAACCCAAGAGTCCGTAACTCATTGGATTCATCCCGCCGTTTAGGAAAACCTCTGTAGCCATAGACAAATAATCTTGGCTCTTCACGGTTTTCCCGTCGGCCATGTTACAGAATTGGTTCACAGCTGAGGTGAACCCCTTCCGCATATCAGTACCGCTCCCAATTGGCACATCGGGGATTGCCATCCACGTATTCGAGCAGCTTGAGATGCCATCTGTGACAAGGGCTGTTAGATTAGAAGATGCTGACGAGGCCGTGAGATTAGATGACTCTGGAGGGTATGCTGTCTGAGGCACTGCCCGTTGCACAAGCGGCGAGGCCTGGGTGAGTTAGCATCACTCTTCATGAAGGAACCACGATCTTACAAGCGCCACGTTGAAGGCAAGACACCCCGAAATGATTGATCGCATCTTTTTCTCGGGCAATATAAGAGATATATTGTACCGTGATAGCCCTATCTATGCCCAGCAGAACAACCAAGGGAGATGGAAACCAACTCACGGTCTAGAACTAACTTATATATATACATATGATGTAACAACCTAACCCATGGTAAGGAACCTCACAATGCAACGATGCATCCACATGTTGGTTCTTCATGCCGTTAGGAATCCCCCCATGTGATGTTGAATTGAGAGTGGAGAGACAAAGGGGGTACCCTGATGTTAGCGGCGGCCACTGTCATGATGTCTCCATTCACCCAAGCTGTTCTAGGAAGTTGGTCAGGGGGCTGGCTGAGATGTGCCGAATGACCGCTATCACGCCCCTGCCGAGCCTACCAGGCAACCTGGGGCCTGGATCTCAAGTTACAGCGCAGCCGATGTCGAACGGCGGCTCAGCACCAATGAGAGGCAATATCTCCGCACGCGGGGAAGGATTGGTTCTTGTTAGCACCTCTCCCTGTCACTATTGCCGCTAACATTTCCCCTTAGCAATCCGCCAATTTAATTCTCAGCCATCATCTCAAAATCTTGTTCTTACTTTCGATTCAAAATTTACTACAATAGACAACCCACAAATAGGGACGGGTCTGGATCGTATATACTACAATGCGATGAGAATAAGCAGGGCGATACTCTCTGATAACTATCTACCGAAGCCAAGAACGCCGGTGTGGACAACAAAGGATCAAGGCTGGCAAGGATTGAGCGCCACCCTCCTTCCCATCCTACGAATCTAGCGAGACCTTCATGAGTAAACTGTGCCGACTTGCATTGCCCAAGACCCGCGATCCGCAAAGGGTAGGTTTATATCCTGGCTCAAAACACCGGTGAGAACTACTGTAGGTATAGGCAACTCGAACATGTCATCTCGCTACACCAGGTGCAGGTGCCAAGGTAATTGTTTTATTGGTACCAATGAGGCAGTTGAAGCCACTTCGCGTGGTTCGTTCATCTGCTAAGCCCGTGAAAATATCGTTAATTATTTCGCAGTTGCGTAGCTGCGGCACAGTCTTATCGGAGGTCTGGGAGGCAGATCGATATCAGTACATCTCTGCTCATTTTTGGTCTCTGTGTGTTTTAATGTTAGATTGAGCTCTGCTTGGATACGAAGCTCATCATTTCCGAGATTCCAAGCGTATTCCTTACAGCAAGCAGTCACAATCATCCGCGCTTATTGCGTCCTATATGGATGAAAGCTATAATTTCAATACCCGAGTTACGTAGACGAGCGTTGTCGAGACGAGTTGTTCATTCGATTCGATTCGATTCTAGGCACTTAACCATGTCATTACAGCAATCTAGAAGGATCATTCGACCGAACAAGCCTTTGTAAGATGATGGCACTGCTGCGAACGGGCCGTCATTAAGATGCAACGCATTGTCAGTTTCTTGAGCTGCTAGATGATATCTAGGTTGCGAAGAATCATGTAACACCCCGAGAATCCGTACCCAAGTTTTCCTCATCTATATTTTGAAAACTCTCTCCAATTTTTCCGTCGCGCGGTCACAATGATAGCGCCAAGTGATATATAACAAATCCCAAGTCACGCCATATGCACCAAAACAGTTACTGACAGTGATAGATATTGAAATCTCCCCTCGCGACCTTATCCCCTAAAGCCCCGGCGCCCTGATCCTCACTTGAAACGCTGTGAAATATTCTTGTAGGTTTTCGTATCGACAAGTAACAGAACCCCAGAACATCCAGCCCAACAGGGAGCATCTTAGTGAAGAGTAGTCCTGTTCATTGGCGGCGGCAGTAGACCGCTGCAACTGCCCTTGTCGTTCTGGATCAGGCAGTAGTGATCAGGCTCTTGCGCGCAGTCGAAGACCATCATGGGCCTGGTTCCTCTGCACCGCAGGAACGAGTGCATGGTGTCGCAGACGTCATAGACGCCGTACTCTCTCGGGCACATGGTGAAGGCTCTTGGGTGGTTCAGGCCGACAGGCGTGCCGACGCCGAGCCCGACGAGCGCGAGGAAGGCGAGGAGGAGAAATTGACGGAACATTGTATATGGGATGATCAGATGGGCAATTATGCTGATGAGTGGAACTGGCTGGAAGCGGCCGACGAATGAGTGAATTGGCTGGCACTCTGTGTTTTTCCGATAATTTATTACTGGTGCCGACTTCCAGGAAGTCATTACGGCTTCTCTTTATAAGAAGCACCGCCTCCTGGCAGCGAGTCGGTCACTCATCTCTTAGCCCTCCGAAACGGAGACACGGAAGAAGTTGCGCTCGCAGGCTAAATGGAATCAGCACCACCACTCCCCGTTATAGGGTCTCGACTGCCTTAGCCGACGTCATTCGTGTTCTTGTCTAACGCGCCACCAAATATAGTTGTTCTGCAGCGGAGAAAAGGCCACCGGTGGCGGACAATGTTCCCTCCTCCCTGGAATGTCTCAGCGTTGTGCTAAGTTGGAGTAATTGCAACTCTATTTCATCATAGAGTTCAATCATCATAGCACGCTTTCTGTCCTCTGAAGAGCTCAATTGGAAGTCAAAAGCGCTAATCAATACGTGGCATTCCATGTCCCCCTCCGTTAACGTTGAGTGTGACCCTATTTTGGAGACGGAAGAATCTACAAACGTTGAACCTCGTTTTCTGCCTATAACCGCGACTCTGGTTGGCTATTCATAGTAACAGCCATGTCGATTTCGTTTGTTCCTGAAGACCTTGGTTTTGGGCTCGTCTAGCCCCTTGACAACAATATACGAGCAAGCAGAATTTCCTGCAGTCGTAGCAACGCGCGGTGCTTCCTAATTTTGCAAGCCTATCTGTCGCGGCCCTTTAATGATTCGCTTCCTATTGCAAGCGCTTGGGACTTTAGTATTGTGCTACAAGATAATCACTTGAATACAACGTACCAAGCTTGGCTCGTAATCTGTGCTATTAATAGTTGAAGGTGCTTAATAACCATGGGCTTTAATAAATCGTTTGACGAAAACGCGCGTAGGCGAGAGTTTTATCACCTGCGTCGAAGATGAACTATCATCTGCTTGACGAAGCGATTATCAGTTATACGCGCTCGAAGCGATCGCTGTGACTGTCCAAGGTCCGCCAAAGTCGGGACGGTCCGTTTGACACGCGATCAACCGGCGGATCAGTCATTTCTCGCCAGCGTGCAATATTGAACACAGTATCAACTCCAGTTTAATACTTCAACAGCGCCTAGCAATAGCCACCCTGACCTCACGGGAAATGAAGAGTGGGTAATAGGAATCAATGTACTGCTTTGAGGTACTAGGCAAGGTTTAAATTTCGCCGCCACCGATAATAATAATGTTCAGGAGGGTTACACTGGCAGTGCGTGTGTTGGTAGTAATGCGAATAGTGCGATAGGCTTGGGGAGCCTATTCCCAGATACAGCGACTACACGTACATCTACGCGAGGCAGCTTCCGATCCGGCCGAAAGACATAGGCAGTATATCTATACCTGCTGCGATGGCTCGCCAGCAAGTGTTCTAGTGATGGAGGCTGTCGTGTCGGTCTGTATACTGCGTCCTCTGCGGGAGCGTGGCCGGTCTTCTAACGGGACGACTGTCTAGAGAGAATACTCGTATTGCTGGATCACCGCAACGCGTGAGGTAGAACTTCCTATTACCACTGAAGAGGTGGCGCTTCCAGAGGCTGCAAGGACCTTTCAACTTTTTAACATGATAAGAAGTAAGGACCGACCGCCATAACTGAGTGGTCAAGCCCTGAACGCCTGGAGAAGTAGACATTCGAGAACGAGAAATGAATTGGGATCTGAAGAAATATATATGATTTCTATAATAGCTTCATTCAAGGGGGCGTGCATTACTACGATAGATAGAGATCATGTGTTAGAGAGAAGAGTGAATAGATATTTACTTGATGTTACGCTTGTATAGATTATATATTAAGTTATTGAGGGGGTATCACTAAGTTTCCTAGCTATTAACCACATATATCTCACACTATCTTCGTATATAGAAGCCACCTTGGCCATAAGCCTCATCTTTGGCCTGAGCCCTTTCAGTACGAATACCTGCCCGATGGATGGGGAAGCTGTCAACATGCCTCTGCATCTGGGACCTTAGTCCAATGTATTTATCTGTCATAGTTCTCTGGGCCTTCTCGGCCGATAATATCTCTAGGCACACGTCGGGTTGCCACCTTTCGCGGCTCAAGCTCGTGATCGCGATTTCTTTGTCGCGAGAAGCGGTAGCAAGAATCTCAGTAGGCAGGCGTGAATGACTCGGAATAGGAGACCTTAGGAACGCCATGACGATGACTTCCACCTTGGAATTAAAAAATGTCGTATTCTCCCCGAAGTCGTATAAAATATGCACAGTAGCAATTTTCCGCGGAACGACCATTGGGGCCGCATCGGGTGATGGGCCGATGGAGATGATAGCTTCGTGCCAGCTATGCAGTATCCCATCTGGCTTACCCTCAATTGAGGCCCAGCCAATGTAGATACCATTGAGGCGGAGTAACATATCGTCAGCAACATTGCACAGATTTGCTGTTGGCATCCTGACCCGGTTCCGGCTTTGGCCTGTCCCAGAAACAACCTTCCCGTCAAATATCATCGGAAATGGTTTTTCGGGGCCGGAATCTCTACCTATAACATCGGGCGGTTCGTCAAACGCGTGCCCTTCATGGAAGGGGCTGTAGGTGACATCTCTTGTAGCGTCGAAACTTTCTTCAAGGTTGTCGAATTGGTCTTTTATACCGGTCCGCGCCAGAGCTAATCTCTCAGGGTACCATTTTATGAATGCTGGCTGTATGCTCGGTATTTTGCTCTGGACCATAGCCTGGGCTGGGCCGACAACCCTCTGAACGTACTGGTTGCCAACCACAGATGCTGCCTTGAGCCCAACTTCGAGAGGTAAAGTGGCCAGGCTAGCGCCACGTAAAACACTGACGTCAGAAGAGGTGCTCGCAAGCCGAAAAGTAGGAGAAGGGCAAAGTGATTTCTTGGAACTTTCTCCAGAGCACATGACTATTCGCAGATAGCCATCCGCTGCCGCGGCCGGAATACGAAGAACACATGTTTCTCGTAATACATGCTTAGAAAGGCGCTTATCCCTATTGGCCTTTTTCAGGAATTTTTTTATATCCCTCTGCCACGCTCGCTCGTCGCCTTCTGGAACACTCGACGCTAACACCTCAACAGAAGGTGTGACATCGATCCAGTTTGACGTTGCTATATGAGTATAAATGTTAGAAATTGCCGTCTGTAGAAAAGATTTGGCTCCTTATTAGAGTTTCGGGCACATGCAGAAGCAATGTGGGAGCGCGAGTGAGCAACATTCTTGGTAAAACGGAAAATCAACAACACCGGAACGCATACTTCTCATAAAAGCGCTCGCAGCCATGCCCATATTTCCAGAGAATCCTTTCCTTTGGATCCAGAACGATCTGTCAGAGGGGGGCGTAGAGTCTCCGAAAACGCTGATTGTGACATTGGTTGAAGGACCCTTGTAGTATACTATCGCGGATGAGTGACGAAGTATGCTATAGTGTTTGGTAGATTCAAAGGGGTGCGATATTAGACCCCCTGCGAAGTACTACAACTCGTAGAGTTAGTTTTGAGCGCTATCTATTAATATGTTGGGACCGTGGGAAGCTATTGGGATATTATTTTTTGACTAGAGATGGTGCTTCTATGCCCGAGAAGCCACCAAGTAAGGAATAACGCTCGGAATTACTTACAACAGTCTCATCGACGACCGCCTTCCACCTCGAGCTAGACGAAACGATAGCGGTGGGTTCTGGAGGCGAAGAAACAACGGAGAATTCAGATGAGCTCGAGACTAGTGTGGGTGTCGATTTTGCCCCCCGGAGCACAGGTGAGGGCGAGTCTCGATCTGGAGGTTTAGATACTACTTGGGGCTGTCCGATGACATTTACTGCTGAAGCTGTTCGAACTAACTTAGGAGATGGTTTAAGATAGTCATCTATTAAGTCATCAAGAAGATCATAAGACTCCAGCGGGGACTTGGGGGCTGTTTGGGCTACAGGCTTTCGCGGTAGTTTGTTCATTGCGTCTCAACCAGCTTCTTCAGCCGTGGTTGACCATCACACTACCTACCTAGAGAGGACCAAACGTCATTCTCTAGGGAGGGCTACTCTCCGGACGAGGATTCGAGTTAAAGAGATTTCGAGAGTATGTAGGCCGATTTCGCTGACCATCGATAGTCTAAGAAAGAAGAATACAAGGTTGGTGCTTTCATGGTCGGAACGCAAGTGGCTCAAGGCCAATAAAGAATGTCGCAGGCCTCCAGGGGACTCGGCTCTTTGTCCCTGTCAGGTCCAGGAGACCGGCTCCATCACTGGGGTTCAGCTACAGGGTCTGGCCGGTCAAAAGTGGGAGCTATTAGGTACCTGGAAAATGTTGAAAGTCACTAATCGTGAGGCAACGTGGAGATCTACAGTGCACGCCTTACGCACCCGGGTCCTGCCTATCTCCTCCTTGTCGCAACCGAATGTACCCACTAAAAGCTTCTAGCTTTAGAGCTACAGAGGTAGCTAGCTACAGTACCTACCTGGTACCTAGCTTCAGACCGTGGCATGACCAAGTCCTGACCAAGTCATGTCCAACGTTAAGGTTGGTGGTAGTCATGACAGAGCCTCACGTACTTTAGTTTTCGTGCTTGGTTTCCTCATTCTTCGTTTCCATCTTCTTACAACATCTCTTCATCTCACATCGGCTATCTGTGTCGCCACCCGCGTCACCCACGCCGCACCCTCTTCACTCTCTACGTAGGTTGACGACTAGAATGTAGATGTCGACGGCAGCCACTCAGCGCCGAGCTGTCCTCGCGACTACAATTATACCTGTTAATCTGCAGTGCCCACTACAACCTCAACCTCGCCTTGGTATACCATCTCCGGCACCATGGCTTCACCAAGCCCGGCCTCGTCGCATTCGGCGTCGCGCCCAACCTCTCTTCACGTGTCCCCCTCCTACGCCGACTCCGTCCCTGTCGAGACACTCGTCCAGCACCTCCTCGATGCAAAGCGCTCACTCTCCTCCATAGAGCTTGTCCTACGTGCAAACAACCTCGTCCATGCCGCTCGTCAAGCCCACGAGGAGTCCGTCATCCTCTCAGCACAGTCCCAGTTCCTCCGTCGCGGCATTGGCGAACAGATGCGGTTGCTTCTACGCGTGCGCAAGGGCTTGACGCGCACCTATGACAATGGTAAGCGAGAATTCAAACAGACCATCAAGACCTTGGATACGACCAACGAACGGTTGGAGGACACCATGAACGTCCTGCGTGGTCGCTCAGTCAACAGTGCCTTCCGCCCCCCCCGGTGAAGAGAAGCGGAGTCTACTCGACTTCGTAGATGAGGCTCAGGTGGATAGGATGAGGGAGACACTCAAAGAGAATATCCAGGCGCTACAGGTAAGCATCGCTGCCCTTGTGCCTCCTCATACGCCCCCTTGCATTGTACTATGTTAGGACCCAAGGGTATAGAAAGCACATTCGCTCAGAGCTGTGGCACATGTCGCTGACCCGAGACTCCTAGGCGACACAACAATCTTTCGACAGAGACCTTCTCCAGTTCGAAGGCGACTTGCGTAACCTCAAAGCTATCATGTCCTCCGCTCCCTCGCCCACATCTCCCGCCACCTCGCTGAGTGGACCTCCTCTTTTACACTTACTCTCTGCCATGATCGACAATTCGCATGCTATGGCCGAGCTCCTAACATCTCTGACGAAACATTTTGACCTCTGCGTCACCGCCGTACGGACGACCGAAGGCGGCCCGGCCCTCGCTAGGATCAAAGCTGCCGAGGCGACTCAGTCCCAGGAAGGTGATGATGTGTCTATATCAGGCGTGATACTTGACCAGGGGTCGCATATGCCTGATTTGCAGCCGTTGTCGCCTGAAGATAGGGCGCAGATGCTTGAAGTGCTTGTGCAGGACTCCTCTGAAGTGGAAGATGTAATTCAAGAATTGAACGAACGTCTCCACTCGGTGGAAATGGACTTTAACAATCTAGACGAGCAGACGACTCAGGTTAGGTTGAGTTATCTCGGCACACTGGATGCATTCCGCGCGTTGGAGGATATTGGTACTAGAATCCAAAGCTATGTGTCTGCGGAAAATGAGTTTCGAGACAGGTGGGTGGAGGAGCAGGAGACAATACACGACAAGATTTCCGAAATGGAAGAATTGAGGGTATTCTATGAGAAGTATGCTGGTACATACGATCATCTCATCCTTGAGGTCGAACGACGGAGAGCAGTTGAAGAAAAGATTCTGGGTATATGGAGGACCGCGAAAGACAGTGTTGAGAAGATCATTGATATGGATCGTAGGCAGCGAGACATGTTCCGCCAAGAGGTTGCAGATCATCTGCCTACGGATTTATGGCCAGGCATGGATGACCCTATTTTGAGATGGGACGTCGTACCATCCACAGACAATCGGTCAGATCACCGAGGATCCGGGGGCACCCCAGCCTAGATAAGAGCATCGTCGAGGGGGCGAGAAGGCGTCACCACGTCACGGATAGCAGACAATAGGCTTTAGGAAGCGGCGGCGTTTGGTGTTTTAGGAAACTCGAACTGGGTATTGACATTATAGTACTATGGTGGCTGGGGTTGGCGTTACTAATGGATAGTACCTCAGTAAGGATTTAGGCTCTCGGCAATTGGTTAAATTTAATACCAGCTCTGTCTGGGCTTATCTAAAGGGCCTATGTTAGCCTTCATATCCAATGTGTCACAGATCAATCTGGCGACTAGGCATGTGTAGTAGCATGATCTAGCAGATTCTTCTATGATCATCAACAAGCATAAATTAGACTCGAATAGCAGAATATCAGAGCAATCTAGAAAGCATGGAGTTTGAGTATATATTCTGCCCACATCCCGGCTTCTTAAAATGCTTCCGATCGTCTGTAATCCAACCCATAAGTTCCATGCGTCCAGAGGAAGCGACCTAAACCAAACAACATGACGCCGAAACAGGAATGGGCAGAGGCGAAAAGGCAAGGTGGATACCAGAACGCAGCTCTCGATGAATTGATGACATTGACGGGGCTTCGGAATGTTAAAATCCAATTCCTCCAGATTTGGTACGAGTCTAACCCGAGTGACACGTTATTCAATCTCAACAATGAGTTGTTAAACGCCGTCTTTTTAGGGGATACCGGAACAGGTTCGGATTGAATTCGAAACGTGAGTATTTTATAGAACTGACTGAGGAGCTCTAGGGAAAACAACTATTGCTGGGATCTACTCGAGATTTCTGGCCTCTCTGGAAGTCTTTGGCCCGCTCCAAAAATGGACTTTTGAAGAGATTAGTGGCGTATCGCTTGCTTTGCAGGGAGTTCCTGGGGTCGAAGCACTCATTGGTCAAATAACAAAAGCTGGCGGAGGTACCTTATTCATCGACGACGCCCATCAACTTTTAAACGCGAAAACTGGTGGGGGCGCCGACGTTCTCGATCGTATAGTCAGCTCTATGAAGAACCCCAAGGAGAAAGTTATTTTCATATTTGCAGGGTATCCATCGGATATGGAAAGGTTCTATGAACATAACAAAAGTTTACGTGGACGAATACGTTACACGTTCGAACTCCAGGGTTACGACGAGGGCGAGATATTCTACATGTTGTATTGTCAAATGGCACAAGTCATCCCGAACATGCGTATTCCAACCTGCAAGCAACAACCGCAAGACAAGTTTTATCTTTTGAGAGTAATTGCCCGACGAATTATTCTGGCTAGCGGTGTGGCGGGATATGGTAATGTCTGGGCCGTTGGGAACATGGTAGCTGAGATTAAGTCGCGCCTCCTGTGTAGAATGGGCAAGGACTATTACTCGGGTCCCTTTAAACCCTATCTCTTGACCGAACACGACATACTTGGTCCCGGCTATGCAGATAACTTCAAAAGCAAAGCCCTAGATATATTAGACGGGATGATTGGATTGGAAGAAGTAAAAAAGTCCGTACGCAGCATGGTGAAACAGGTCCGTGTCAACCGTATGTATGAGTTGAAGAACATTCCGTTGTTGCAGACATCGTTGAATAAGGTATTTCTCGGCAACCCAGGCACAGGCAAGACCACCGTCGCAAAGCTATATGGACAGATACTTGTCGAGCTTGGAATGCTCAGCAACGGCGAAGTTGTCACGAAGACGCCGGCAGATTTCATTTCGGAGCACATGGGCGGCAGCGAGGGCAATACCAAGGCAATCCTTGAATCTACCAAGGGAAAGGTTTTGATCATCGATGAGGCGTACGGACTTGGCAATAAGACGGGCGCCAAAGGAACCAGTGGTCGCACGGACTCTTATAGATCGGGTATCATCGATACTCTGGTTGGGAACATACACAGTCAGCCTGGGGAGGATCGATGTGTCTTGTTACTCGGCTACAAGGACAAGATGGAGGAGATGTACCAGGATGTGAACCCCGGGTTCAAACGCCGGTTTCCCTTGGAGAGTGCCTTTGTCTTCGAAGATTACAATGCCGACCAGCTGCAAGAAATTTGGGAGAAAAAATCCAAAGCCGCGGTTTGAAAGCAACGGACGAGGCTAAAGACATTGCTATGGGGATCCTTCAAAGACAGCGGCATAAACTCAATTTTGGAAATGCTGGCGAAGTTGACATCATCATTGAAGCGGCTCAGAGACGTTGTTTGGAGCGTATACCGAACAGTGACTCTTCCCAATTCGCGCAACCAATGTGCCTGCAACCTGCTGGTGGGTAATCTCGGAGCCGTTTTCTTTTTAGTATGGCAGGTTTCAGAGTACCAACTTTCTATCGATGCCAAAAAGGTGTCCAGAAACTTCTAAACCGCTCGCAAATCACGTTCAAAGGGGATATTACTGACTCCAGCTGCTCTAGATATTGATCCGGATTATCAGCGCCTGGCCAACGCCAGTATTAATATAGAGCAACTCTTCCACGATGTCGTCGGCTGCGATGAGGTGAAAAAGGAAGTCAGAACCTGGCCCACTCTGATCACGAACACAATAAATCGTAAAATTAATATCGACAAAACATTCCCTATGAACTTTACATTTACAGGGCCACCGGGTAAGCAACATCATTCACCTGCCCTGGTAGAGGCCTGGTAACTAATCGGGACTTACAGGCACGGGCAAAACCACGACAGCGAAAAATATGGGGACTATACTCTATAGTCTTGGTCTTCTTGCAAGCAACGAAGTCAACGTCATATCTGCAACTGAGCTTGTCGGAGAATATACTGGGCAGACAGGTCCTAAGGTGCGAAGACAATTCGAGGCATCTCTTGGGAAGGTGTTGTTTATCGACGAGGCATACCGACTCGACAACGGTGGCGGTTTTGGGAAGGAGTTAGTCCCCTGGAGTCATTATTTATTTCCCCTTTTTGGCAGGTTTCGGGCCGCATTGCTCCTACATGCTCCCAAAACATGAGTTGAAATCTTACTCTTTTCAGTAATTACTAACTCCAGCGTATAAACAGAGCCATCAATGAGATCGTGACTCTCCTCACTGAGGACAAGTTCAAGAATCACCTCGTTGTTATCTTTGCCGGCTACGAAAAGCACATCAAACGACTGTTAAATCAAAACCCAGGTTTGGCTTCCCGGGTCCCTAAACGATTGCATTTCCCACCATTTACGGCCAAGGCTGCAATAAAGCTCTTATACCTACAGCTTAACGAAGACGGGTTTTGCACTAATTACGAGTTTGGAGGATGGCGGTTCAGCCAAAGTTGTCGAGGCAATCGAGTCGCTCGTTGCACTGGATAACTGGGCAAATGGCCGTTCGATCGAGAACTTAAGCAGAGAGATCAGACAGGACGCATTATCAACCGAGGACGCGGATGGCCTTATACTCGACATTAGTGAACCGACCATTTTGGATAAAATTGAAGCGATGCGGCAAATGTTGGTACAACAGCTCCCAGAGCCGGGCGACTATGATTTGTACGTACCGGGTTCAACTCTACCTCGAGCAGCATTAGACATGATGACCGACTCTGAACCAAAATTACAGATGCTAGCGAAAGCGCCAACGCCTAAACACGGATTGAAAAGGAAGCTTAGCGAAACTTTAGTCGGCCAGTCACCTGCCAAAACAAACAAGAGGCAGCGGAATGACGCGAGTGGTAATTCTTCTAGCACTACTCAGCTTGCCCAAGAGCCTCTTGAGGTGAAATTTGAGGTCAAGAAGATAGCAAGCGCGAATGGGCAGAGAGAGCTACAAGAAGAGGAGCACCTCGAGAAAGAGCGGGAAGAGAGAGAACGCCAAGAGCGGGCGAAGCAAGAAGAAGAAAAGCGACAGAAACAAGAGATGAAACGCAAGGCTGAAGAGGATGACAGACTCAAGAAGGCGCAAGAGAAGGAGAAGGAGAAGGAGAAGGCCAAAAAGCAAATGGCTTCCCTATGCCCAAAAGGATACGTCTGGTACCCCACGGGCGATGGTTGGTACCGCTGCGGCGGAGGTCGTCACAAAATATACTTTCCGAATTTATAGGAAATATCGTCCTATTGAAGCCAATTGGATATTAGACATTTGGAGAGCGAATGCAAGCAAATGATCTGGTGGCTATTATGGAACTAGAAGATGCCTAAATTGTTGAGCACTAGACTACAGTAGACAGCCTGTATACTACATACAATGGGAGATGACCCCCGTTCGCGCATTAGCAGTAGTTCCTATCTAACCTAGTGAGATACGGCCAGATATATTTTCGTTGTTCCTACCAGGACTTTAGAACTCCCACTCAAGTTGATCGCGGTCCGTCGTATTACCAAGAGATCGGCGTTCAATTTGGGCGCAGCTTGAGTAGCAGCATCGTCAGAGCAGCAATAATAATTGGCAAAATGCTCACAAGCTCGCCGGCGCCCGCGTAGGCAGGTGCAATGCGAACCCGGACAAAGGCGCCGGCCGCGAGGAGAATAGCAAAGACATTGTAGATGGCCGACCAAACGAAATTGAATGTGATACGGGCAAAAGCAGCATGGCTAACTTCAATGAGGAAGGGGATGCCACTGAGCCCTGAGAGCAGAACAATATCGGCAGCGCCTCGTGTAACTTCGCTCGTAATGCTGTCGCTCAGTTGAACACCAATGTCAGCTTGAGCTACTGCTACTGCGTCGTTCGTCCCATCGCCGCAAAACATCACCACTTTGCCCGGCTCGGCCATAATTGTAGCCACATAATCTTGCTTCTCCTTAGGCTTTCGCTCCGAGGCAACATTCGCCCGATCAATACCCACGACGGCCGCAATAGCTTGCACAGCTTTGTTATGGTCTCCGGAGACGAGGTGGACGTTAATACCATTCTCGCGGAGTTTCGCAACAGTTGCAACAGCGTCAATTCGAAGTCGCGTACGTAGACCATAAGCAGCAAGGGGGGCCGAGTCTCGCGTCACCATCAGAATGGTCATGCCATCGTCTAGCATCTTGCGTATTTCCGGCAGATTCTCAGTGCGGGCCCAGCCAGCATGCCCAGCACGAACCACAAGGCCAGACATAGAACCCTCAACACCAGACCCAGGGTAGCTCTGTACATTTGTAACTAATGGGGAGGGCTGGATGTCAGGCCCCAAGGTGCTTTGCGATCGCTACTGAGACTGGATGTTCGCTATCGCCAATAAGTGCCATTGTGATACTGCGAACATCGGCTGCATTTTTCTCGAATAATTCTTCAGAGATAACATCGAGATGGGGCTCTGTAAGAGTACCTGTTTTGTCGAAAACCACATCTGTAACCTTTCTCGAGCGTTCGGTACACTCAGCTGATTTCACGATAACGCCCCCGCGTGCAGCGATGCCGTTGGCAATAACAAGAACTAGAGGAACAGCTAGACCTATGCCACACGGACAAGAGACGGCGAGCACAGCAACTGCATATGTGATGGCAGTAGCAACAGACTCGCCACCCGTCTCATTCCTCACTGTAATACCAACAATAGTCCAGGTTATAAAAACCACCAGGGCTATTGTCAATACTGTAGGTAAGAACCAGCTTGCCACCCTGTCAGCGATTTCCTGAACTCGTGGCCTCGAGCTACTAGCATCTTCTACGAGCTTAGCTATGTCGGTAATTGTGTTCCGGCCAGGTAGCCTAGTCAACCGCACAACAAGAGTGCCAGAGCCATTAGTGGTGCCGGCGATGAGAGACTCCCCAGGCCTTTTAGTAGTTGGAAGACTCTCTCCCGTGACCATGGATTCATCAACTTCACTAACTCCTGATATGATAGTTCCGTCTGTCGGAATTCGACTATGAGGCGTGACCTTGAAGATATCGCCGAATTGTAGAAGTCTGGCGTCAATCTCGCGGTCCGCTCCGTCTTCGACTAGAATAGCAGTACTAACTTGTAAAGAGCGTACTGACACGGCTGCAACGGCTCGAATGCGAGCATAGCTGGCAACAAGACGGCCGAGCATGATCAATGAGATGAGAAGTGAGCTGGTTTCAAAAAACGAACCCGTCTCCAAAGGTCTGCCCGACATGAGATAGCCGAAAGCGACAATAGAGTATATATATGCCGCTGTGATGGCAACAACGACTAACATATCGAGCTCAAGGACTCCATATCGAATCAGGGACTTGAGGGCAGGCTTGTAGAATACCGGCACGGCGAGAAGCTGAACTAAGCTACCCAGGACTAGTGAGACAATCGCCTTGGTGTCTTCCTTCACATGGGTGTCACCCCAAGCTAGAACAAGTACAGGAATTGCAAATGCGAACGAAGCGATAGTTTCTACCAGAAGGACGATAAATCGTTTACGCCCTGAAGCGAGCTGTTGATCATTCTGAGGAGGTGCCAGTGCAACTGATAAGTGCCCGATCTTGTGAAAGAGTTCTCGAGCGCCCAAAATTGCAGGATTGTAATGAATACGGACAGTGGTCTTGTTAAGAATTACTATATCCTCAACGCCATCGAAGTCGATTTGGGTAAGCGCCGCAGAGGCTTGTGAGTCAGGTGTTAGGACAGTGATGGATTCGTCGCCGCCCATCATAGTGATCTGAAAGCCTGTAGCCTCTCGTGTCTTTACGAGAATTGTATCCAAGTCTAGAGCAGGGTCGACGGTAAAATCCGCATGGCCTTGCAAGTAATTCACACAAACTATAGTATACATTAGTAACTCTGTCTCTAAGTAAAAATGCTGGTTCCTCAATGGGATTTACAGCCCTGTCGACTTCGTAAAATAAAATAGAGGCCTCGGACTACTGATATTGACTGGGCAAACAAGGGGATGTTTTTGGATATACTTACTGTTACGAACTCCATTGGCCGCGAGATTCCGTGCCAAGTTTTCGCTACAGCCATTGCAGGTCATACCAGTAACACCAATGCGGACCATCTTGTCGGTGCCTCTCTCAACGTCGACTTCATAATTTCTGTTGCCGACCTTTGGTTTTGCGGGTTGACATTGCTTCGTCGTGTTGGAACGTGCTCCCGATGCACACCCATCTTTGCCGCCACAGCATTCGTCACGAGTGTTCTCAAGGAGGCCACCATCACTGGCGCAACTAGATATTCTCTTATCGCCGCAACAGCCGCTACTGCAGCTATTATTAGGCCCCAGCTTAGTGTTATCATAGTCGTCAAGCCTTTGCTGAACACAAAAGTCTTCTGACTGCGTCTTGTTGGCACAGCAATTATCAGACAGCTCGTTGCCGCCGCAGCAGCCATCACTGCAGCTGTCTCCAGCATCTGACTTGGTGGCGGTACCGCAACAGTCGTCAGGCCCTTGCTTGGCACAGCGATCTTCTAGCTTCATCTTGCTCCCGCAACAATCCTCTTCGCTACTACGACGACTCCCAGATGCCTGCTCACTGTCGCAACATTTAGCGGGCTTAGATTTGCCAGCCACACCAGCCGAACACTGGCGTTGGCCTTTGATCTCGTTGGCTGAGCAGCAGTCCGCCTTTCTACCAGCTGTAGATCTAGTTGCGACACCACAACAATCTTCCTTGCCAGTATTGCAACCGCTTGGGCCTGCAAGAACGGCATTTGGCGTTTGAGCCTCCGGGGCCTTGCAGCAGGACTTGTAGCCACGCTCAATCATGCTGCGGCAGATACATCGGACGTTATCCAAAAAAGACTGGTACTGCGCGAAAGCCATCTGAAGGTGGGCATCACAAGCTGAGGTTTGAAGCCCATCGGAACCTTCGCTAGACCCATCTAAGGTAGATTAGCAGCTGAGACATTAGAGGGTGACTACCTAGGTAGGTAGGACGTACGGGTTTTGTGGCCGGTAGTATGACAACCGACTCCTTCAGCGCATAGCGTAGCAGCAACGGACTTGAGACACTCCTCTGTATAACAGACATAATTAGTATAGGACACGAGAACACATGTGTTTGCAGGCGCATGTAGGGACCGTACCGTTGCACTTTTCATTGTTTGGGGTACAACATTCCGTCTTCTCGGCACAACAATCGTTCTTCTGGCTACAACAGTTGGTATTCTGGGTACAACCAGCCGCTGGCGGATTGTCGCAGGAATCCCGGGCTGCTCCAGCCTCCGGAAGCTGAAGCGTCTTTTTACCACTACAGCAATCAGCACCCATCTTGTTAGATTTTTGTAAGCAGATGTGGATATGAATCTCGAGTTGGTCTTCAATAGGTATTGAAGGAAGAAAAGGACGTGAAGAGATACGGTGTGACGGGTGGGTGAGGAGGGGTTAGATAACATTACCTAAGTACCTACAGTAAGTAGGTACAGTAGATGCCTGCCGCTGCCACTGCCGCTGCCGCTTAGGAAGGCGCTAGGAAGATAGCCGTCATCCCCGGAGTCGCTACGGAAAGTCCCGAACAGATGATCCGTAGCGATTTACCCAATCCAGGTAGGTGGGTGGGCCCTGCTTAACGCCATTTACCGAGGACGCTAATGTACGGTGGCTGGTGGCTGTTATACATTCAAAGTGCAAGTACATGAACTTCTGCGAGGAGTCCAGTCTCGCAGCCCATCTACCTATTCAAATCTACAATATCCTTCAGAGGAGCTGACGCCGCGCAAATGACATTGTCGAAAGAAGCATCAAATCTAGCTATTCATATGTAAGTATGAGTGCTCCTCTGCTATGTTATCAATTAAGCTGAAAAGATACAACTAGTACTATTCTACGACAGTAAGGTACGATTGAGGTCTATAGTGCAGGAAAATATAAAACCCCAGATCGCAGAAATCTCGTTATTTGAAACTCTCATATACATCTTGTGAGGTGAGTGTACCCTCGGTGAGGAGGATTCCTCCTGCTTCATTATGCATCGTTGATGGCGAAGTTGCGGCTTCTCACGAGAAATTGGAACCCCCCAATAACCGTTCTCGAAATGATAGCAGCAGCGTATCATCGTTACTAAAACATCACCCTGCAGAGCAGTACTGGGGCAAAGAATCTCTTGCGTTCGGCTCGGCGCACTTCAAAAATTAACCGTCAGTAATTCATACTCTAGGAGACAAGACAAAGAAGGGAAGAAAGTTTCCAAGACAGCCACGTATTTCAAACATGACACCAGCTAGAACAGGAGGTGTTATCTGTTTCTTTTGATACTTGGGACACGAAGAAATGCTCTTGATCATGACTTACCGCCTGTGCCAAAGCAAGGTCATACTGTTTGACGGTATAAATCATTGAGACAATCGCGAACGGAATGTTCAGAAGTGATAGTAAGGCAACTGCGATGGCAACCCAGAACGTAATAAAGGGCAAGAAATTCCTCCCATCTTTCTCAAGGGCTAGCTGTTTAAGCCCCTTCGGCTCCTCGTTCATGATTTCGACCAATTCAGCGATACGGTCTCTCCAGACATTGAATTTTCCCAGGTCCAGACATAGGTCTCTAGGCCTAGAGCAGTAACCTAGGCCTTGAAAGTCTTTGCCGTTCTGTGCCAAGAACGTCGTCGTCGGCCGGTCATTGAGGGGAAAGAGTAAGTTGAGAGTATCTATAACCTCTTCCAGAATTGGTCGTGGGATTATCGGGGTCTTCGAGTTGCGCAGATGATTCCAAAGGAATATCTTGTGTTCATAGACGGTGATTATCTTCGACTTCCAACTAATACTCAAGTGTTCGCTAATGTTTGACGTCCAGAACACTTTGAATCCTCTGTATGTACAGAGGTGAGCTAGTGAAAGGGCTGGATCAATCCTGCCGGTGATCGTGCCCCTCATAGGATGTCCATCACCGACGAAATGGCTCTCGATTGCCTCAGCAAGCGAGGTATTATCCTCCCAGTCGATGGTAGATGATCCAGCTCGTGAGCCAGTTCCCCTAGAGTCAATCCTGATATCCAAATTCAACACCATCCGCAGTACTCGTTCGCCATAGCTCGTGATAATTGTTTCGGGTATTGGCTCGGGGAGTCGGGCTTTGATAGAGGCAATGTAGCTGTCTCTTCTAGTGAACAGTGCATCCTGATTCGATGTCAAATCGTCGATAATGTTCAATAGATTCGGGAAACGGAGTTCCTTTCCAGTTCCATTGAGATTGGTTGTAGTTTTTGTCTGGGTCTCAAAATACCTAAGGACACTCGTATAAGTCTTATGGCAATAATTTTCCTTCGTCAAGTTTGGCCATATCTGGCGACATGTCTGAATAAGCTCGTCTTTTGACATGCTATTGTACCATGCAGTAGACAATTGGGGACAGTAACTAGAGTATATTGAATACTAGAAAGGATTTACAAGGAACTCGATTTCCTCTCAATCGCCTCCAGGCTGTGGCTGAGCATCATGCACACGTAACGTCAAGTAGTATGATATGCGATAGTAAGTGAAGAGAATCCCAAGCCCGTGTCTAAATCGAGTAATATTTTGTTGATATGGAGGTCACATTGGCATAGCCCCAATCTGTCGGTTACCTCACTCGTAACCCCGCCTCCTCCTTTCAGCTGCCTAGGCAGCCCCTCGTATTAGGAGTAGGTAATTCCCTGTCTACGAATCCCAGGAAACCGGAAATCAGGCTTTCTTTACCGTCTCCTCCTATCTTTAGTCATGAATCGATGAGATTGTCGTTGAGATGCCGCATGCTCAATAGCGATGCCAAACAATGGCGCCAACAATGCCCACGCTAGGTTTCTCGGAAACAGCTAAAACTAGCTCTGTCGGTAACCCAGCAATCTCTGCAAGCGAAACTACATCACGTTCACAAGCTTGGAAAAACATACTTCAACAACCTGTGAACTCATGGAAAAGGTGGCAGAATGGGGCAGAAAGGGCTGCCAAAAACGCATCTTCCTCCCATCAAGCCTCGTCGCTACAGTCTGACTCTCTAGTTTCCCTCACATCGGCGTCTTTATTCAGCAGGAGTTCCTATCCATCGGTGATTAGCACTGGCACCGACGCAACATCAGTATCGGAAATTTCCACGCCCTGTGGAATTACGTGCCTCATCAATAGTCCATTCATTAAACCGTACAAGGGATTGAAGAACAACCTGGTAGTCTACTTGGCTAACTATGACATTGAATTACCACGAGATGTGGTGGAGCAGTGGGAGACGACGGACTTGGATAGGCTCAAAACAGACTTAAGCGAGGTCGTCATGAAGGTCTATCGTAAAGGCGTTGAGCGGGAGTCTAAGCGACGTAGACGTGCTCTAAACTCCCCCTCAGGGCCTCACGAATATGACATCTCGTTTGAGCTGCGAATGTCGGGTCGCGCGGCACGCGATGCTCAACATGTTGCAATTGGTCCTAGTATCTGGCTCATTTGCGCTAGCACTTGGGCATGCAAAGAGATCAGGGCAGCGATGGATGAAATTACATGGCCTACTTTGCCGGTGGAGATCCACGAGGGCCGTGTTCCAATCCCATCAGTAGCTGAAGGGGAAGTCGACATAAACAAGCTAAATATCACTGATGGATATCGACTTGGAGATGGTACGACACTCTATATTCACGTCGAAGATTCTTTCACGGGTTCTACTTCCTGCGGACTGCTCTGCTGCGTGACGATCAAAGACGGCGACACCTATTCGCATTATTTCAGCCGAATTGGCGGCCTCGTCACAACTACCAATACACTCAGATCTTCACAGTTTGGTGTGTCAACTGCCCACGGAATATTGGATCATCCTGTAAGCTATTCTCACATTATTATCTTGCTAAATGTGACTATTTCCAAGAATTTAGAATGCCCTGATCTCAAGCAAGAACTGTTTACCCTTCCAATACACGTATTGGCCACCACCGAGACGGGCATCACTGATTCTGAGTATCACAGTGGTGGCACAGGCAACTTTGGACCCCGAGCTCAGCACCCGAATCAGAATGTCAGAGCATCGATAGCAGTGATGACGAGTACGAAGACGACTTCGATAGCAATGGTATATCCGATGGTCAAGAGGGCCTGGGGAAAGACCTGTTGGCTCCTTGTACACCGAATGATGCGTGTTCACTAGGCAACAGTAACTTAGGCGAAGGTTACCGGGATCCTGGACTCGTATCACGCTGGAGAAATGTCACTCGTGACGGGGTTCTTAGTTTTCTTGGGGCTTCGATAACAACAGAAAATTTTTGTCACACCCGATGCAATTACAAGAAGGTGCGGGAAGCCAGACAGACCATTCAATGATACGGTTAGAATCATCTCAAGATACTAGTTCTCGGCAGTGGAACAACAAGTATCGCCCAAGGGGAGGGCTACCGGAGCGGTCTATCGATATCACAACGCATTTGAACAACGATAAGCTTACTCAAGGCACAGTTAGCATTATATGCCAAGCGAATTCACCGCTGGAAGGGCACCTACTAGCTGGATCTACCTGCCTTGCCATGGGTGGGATTATGTTCAAGCTACGGAAGCTTAAGACAGCGGCTCCCCTTGGTATGTACGCTGGGGCACGTGTGAAATAACTACTGACTAGATGAATAGCGCGTGGGGTGTCCGGGACCTGGGTCGCCCGAGGTAGAGAATTGTGTGGCATGGTTGTCGCGGTGTCAATCCCCGAGCCATACGTCTATATGATGGGAGCCGAAGATCTCATTTCGAACCTTGAGGCCAGCAGCCCTTCCATAGAGGCTATCGAAGTATTCAATCCTTGCAGTAGACCAGCGAAGCCACAGCGATGGTCATCGAGCAAATCACAACATGGATTGGCGACGGGTATCACGTCTCCGATGGTCGCCGATGAGCATCGTCCAATCATCAGTATCAAAAGAGGATTAAGCAAGACACTCCGGAGTCTCGGTGCCGTAAAGCCTCGCCGAACGCGGTCCGTACGCGGTCTATTATCAGATATGTTTAGGACCAAAATCGAAGAGATTATTCAGCCGGAGGACAGGGAGGGAAACGACATGGCACAAGGGCCAAAAGTGCAACGGCCAAGTGCTGCTGGCAACTATCCCCATAACTATTATACGCAAGCAAGGAAGCGCTGTCATCCCGCAAAGGGGCGGGGAGTTTGTACCCTCGAACCGATCTCAGAAGTGTCTTCGGTCGTCACATTTAGCGCGGACAATATCCCAGAGCTTGAGAACGTTTTTCTGCAATCAACAGAATGTGCGCCGGCAGCTGCGTTTCGACATGGGCCTATTAGGCTACATAAATTGGATCTCATGTCTAGGCAAGAGCTGAACGTGACAGCGGATCGAGACTCTTCTGACTACAAAGCTGCTCTAAGCAGAACCGCTTACCACTGGTTTTACGACAATTATGAAAGCCAGCAGCAAGAGGAATTTAACGAAGTTGGAGATCTCATCGACTGGTGGGAGTCCTGGGGTATCGAGGATCCTGGTGACCTAACCCCGGACGAGCCGCTCAGTCCGTCAAGTACTACGGGCGATAGTTTCCCTTACAGTGACACCACTTCGGAAAATTCAACTAGCTCTGGTTACCCGGACTCGGGATATTTTCCGAAGTACTCATGGGAATATGAACTTCACGATACTAAGCGAGCATCGGCAAATGAATTATCTAACGGTAACGTTCGTGCGCCCAGCCTCGAGGTTGCAGAGGACCTTGATGGTAACCCTCGTGAGATGTACGAATATGACTATATCCGGAGCATCGCGGTATAGTCACGGAACGGTTTCGTGTCGGCTCTGGATTTACAGTCTTCTTCTAAGACACCAACCCCCTTTATAGACAGCTCACGTGTTGAGATTTCTCATCAGATTTACTTCATATAAAAGATATAGAACCGATCCTATATCCCCATCATTGCTACCGGCATACTTAAGAGTATAATCGCAGAAGAACAGCTGCAATACACCAACATAAGCTGTCGGTACCATTATAAAGGAAAAGGGAAGGGAAGGAGGGAATTCAGGAGATTAACAGAAATAGAGTTCCAACCAACTGTCCTTCATGCCATAGTCACTCATAATGCTGTCTATTGCCTTATGTATAGGCACTCAACATGACTTCCTAGTCACTACGTTCTACCGAAATAGCCGCACGCAAACATGGAGCGCGGATGCAGAGGGAATACAAGAGTATCACTGTCGAATGAATTTATTGACTACCAAACATCTCCTTTCCCTCCAGGGAATTGTTCGGAGTGCTCTATAGTTTGGCCATGGTAGCTTTGACTCATGGTCAGTCAACTCAAACGCTGAAACTCACTATAAGGTGACCCTGTAAATAGTAAACTGACTATTCCGACGAGAACGTGCACAGAGTGGCTAATATTGACCCGCCTCCTCGATTCACCCTAGGTTGATTTATCTAGACCCGGGAAGCCACCAAGCTCATATAAATGCCCCAAAGCAGTCCTATAAAGCTGAGGAAGACGATCCTGCGCTCAACGGGGATGAAGCTAAAGCTGATGATGGAAGCGAACGGCCAGATCTTGTAACCGGCGACGATGACGGGGATCGTCTCGGTGCGGACGTTGTGCGCGATGACGGCGGCGGGCTGTCTCTTCAGCACGCCCATGAGGACGAAGAAGGCGACCGTGTTGAAGATGGCGCCAAGCGTAATGCAGTCGATGAACCACTTCGCAAAGGTGTTCTTAAGATTAAGCTTGGGCTTCGGCCCGGGCCCGGCACCGGCTTCGGGCTTCTCCGCCGTCGCCTGCTTCTCCAGGTCACGCGGGCTGTCGCTGCCGGGGCCGGGGCTGGGGCGCTTGTGCTTGCGCTCGTAGGCCGGAAACGTGCGCTCGAGCAGCTGCTGCCACAGGTAGTTGGGCGGCGCCGTCAGGAAGGTCACGGTCACGAAGCGCAGGAATATGCCCGCGTCGAAGACGAACGGTCGCTCGTCGCGGTACGCCTCGAGAATCTGAGCGAGGATGTTCGACGCGCTCGATAGGGCGGCGGACGCCAGGGTGGCTTTCGCGATTGGCGATGGCATCGTGCAGTCTGGGGCGGGGGTTGGTGCGACGGGGAGGATGCGATAGATAGATAGATAGTATATTCGTCTTAATAATCTAGTCCATAAGGTTCAATCGGGCCACAGCGTACAAGCCAGCGAAGGTGGTGATGGCATGCAAGTAGAAGCAGTGTAATGAAATCGCATTGGGTTGAAAGAATTTTGATTCGGCTGAAATCACGAAGTAGTTGATATTCAGCAAGTCTGAGGTAAACTGGCCAGGTCAGTAGGATTTATGACGGGCGTCGTCAGCTATAAACTGGACCTCTGGCCTGTCGTCATGGAGCAAGGATCGCCACGCCCAGCTATCGATCTTCATTTCCCCCTAGCTAAGCTTAACCCTACGGTTACCTAGTATCCTATAATTATGTGCGTAGCACTTCCACTTCATATCTCCAGAACAGAGCAGAGTCTCAAAGGATACATGCTTATTGATTAATCTTGACACATGCTCATTACCAGGTGCTTCAATACAATATTACTAATGTACCTGTCCAGGTTAGCAAGTCTGATGAAGGTAGCTCAACGGTTGACTACCAAGATAGCAGTCAGGAATGCACGCCACTGAAATAAATACCCACTCGGAGCGCTACTATAGTACCAGTTCCAACCTCCAGGTCCTCTAGAGAGCAAAGTACCTATATCGCGAAATGTTGGCCGACTGTAGAGTTTGAAGAAACAGACCGGGTGAGGAGACAGTAAATAAATCCTCAATTGGTGCTTAATTATATATAACATAGACTATATAACGTCTCCGTGTTCCCGTCCTATTCCTTATGCATTGGGTCTTGGCTGTTTGCTCTGTTGAACTTCACCCTCCAATCTCTGTATCTCATCGTTGCTCACATCTAATATTGCCTTCTCGTCATTGGCTGGCTGGTAAATGCTACCAGCCTCCTCACGCTTCCGTCTTTCCTCCTTCTCCTGTTCTTCGAGCAACCGCTCCTCGCGCTTGAGCTCATGGAAATTGACGTCTTCAAAGCCGAGCCGTCCCAGAATTGGACCAGTCGCGTGCCGGTAAAGTGTGTGCCCTTCGACTAGGTCGCTTACGTTGACGTTTTCTATGCCCTTCACGTTGAGGACTGGCTGTAGCCCAGCAACCCCGAATTGGATGCTGCTAGTTCGGTAGAGAAAGGCAAGAATGTAGTCCCTTGTACTATAGGCATTAACCAACCTACCCGTCACTACCGAACGGATCCGACGCCATTCAGTGGAATTACTTGGAGTTGGTGCCCCGAGAAGTACCGCATTTTCGACGAGCCCGAAAGCCTTCCGCTTGGCGAGCTGTTGTAGGCATATATAAATGACCCTGGCGCCTAGGGAATACCCGACTAAAGTCACCGGCCTCTCGCCTTGGGCTTTGTTAATTAAAGCATCTGCAAGGACTTCTCCAGCCTTCTGTGCTCGCTGGCTAGCAATACTCCAAGGATTGTCGATGATGCGGCCGGCATTTATCAATGATATCGGCCAAAGGCCTGCCGTCAATGCTGCAAAGACCGTGCGTTTTATGATCTCGCTCTTTGCAAATTTCCAGGCCAGTGAGGTAATCAATGTCCTCAGAGAATTGCCCAGATCTTCCAATGCTCCGACCTCAAAACGTAGAGCAAAAGTCTCGAGACTTTCATCCATAACTTGCCATGCAAAATGACATCACCTGAGTCCCTCAACCAACCGGATATTCCTATCCCAACTCGTAGACGATGAAGAGCAGCTTCATCTTTACTTGACTCACGAATAGGTATAAATGCGAAGTCTTCAACATCTCTTGTATATTTCTCCATGGCCTGTGTCGACATACGAGCGCCGTATGCTCCGAACAGGCCTCCAACGAGCACACTGCTCCCAGCTAACGACCCCAATAGTCCTGCGGTAGCAGTAGCTCCAAGCCCGATACCGCCCAGCACTGTTCCTATTCCAGCAGCGAGAAATGGTGCTGCTAAACCACCCGTGATGCCGATGAGAGCAGCGCCAGCGACACCGGCTGCTCCCATCTTCCACTTTCGGGCCGTACTGTTCTCCTCGGCTTTCTTTTTTGTTTCCTCGTCCGCCGACATGTGCTTCACCGCTATCAAGAGACCTTTGGCGACTCGGCCCTCGTCTTCGGACAAGAGTTTGACAGACAAGCCTAGTGAGGTCGTACAATAAAGCAGAAGTGTCCTTGAATACGCGTTATAATGCTCCAAGCTTAACATAAGTAGAAGCATCGAGTGCAGTATCAATATTTTCTTGGGCTGATCCAGTGACCGTAACGATGTCTTGACGGGTTTGTACAGCTCTCTTAGCACCTCGTCAATCTTGGAAATGTGCTCATCGGTTTCCAGTCCAGCTGATGATGGCTCGGTATTTGATGTAGAAGTCTCTAGCTTTGAGTGCTGAGATTGATCCTCGGCAGTTTTTCTGGCGTTAATGGCCTCGCCGACTCGAAGAATCACGTTGTCGCGCCAGTCGTCGAAGAAATCGAGTGAAGCATTTTTTAGCTCTACCATACTCTCCTCGTTCATCTCCTTCTCGCGCCTGGCGAGCTCAGCGTTCCGCTTTTCAAGGGTGCCCTGGCGTGCCTGTTGAGTTTCGTCGGCCTCTCTGCTATGGTCTACCTCTTCAGCGAGCAAGTCTGACTCTTCACAGCCGGTTTCATTGGGATCGAATGTGCTGAGCTGCTGTTTCCGCATGACCTCAGTGATATCACATATCAACAGCGTGAGTGCGCCACGGTCCTCGGCCGTCTCCAGTATCGTGGTTAACGATGCACCATCCTCTTGGCTATTTGTGTTTCCAGATTTGCCCCGCAAAACATCGCCGGCTTTTTGGAACACTGAGGCCATGGTGTCGTATGTTTTTATTTCATTCACAAGGCTAGCAGAGGAGGGAATTGTGAAGTTCAAGTGCAAGATGGATCCTCAGATGTAAGGGCTGTACCCAAGTAGGTACCTAAGGTACCATAGGTACGTCATTGCGCGTTCGTTAGGCTAGGCTACAGTGACTGGTAGCGCATATCCTCGCTATTAAGAGCCACTTTTTGATTGACAGGTAGGAGGTACCTAGAGTAAGCCACTGCACCTTACCTACCTGGTAGGTACTATGTATGTAGGAAGTAGGAATGTACCTAAACTGTTCGGTTCCCAACTCCTATTCTCGTTACCGTCTTAATTTAGAACCCCTATAGCTTACATGGTCGTTGTAGCTGGCGTTAGGATTGAAGTAGTTGAATAACCATCATGATACACTCTTATAACTCGACCTTGAGGAATCAATTGATCCGACGTCAGCCAGGTATGGTAGATGCGGGCTGAATCACCTTCGTTAATCCTATTCATTTCAGGAAAGCAATTCATCTCTTTTAATTGACCACATATTTTCGACCGATATAACTACATGTATCCCTCAGTATGTGTACCGAAATCCCGGTTGGAAATCCTCCTGTTCGATAGTTAGCATCTGCTCTTCATAGATTGGAGGATGATAACCTACATCGTCAGCTTCGAGTTCCTTCTCGCCTCTATCCGCCTTCTTATTGTCCATGTAGAATGATATGGTGCAGATACCGACAAGGACGATATTCAAGAGAGAAACGGCAATGCAAGCCCATAGCCCGGGCTTGTATTCGGGCTTATCTTCAGCTCTGGAGATCATTAGCAATGTTATCCGGGAAGCAAAGCAACGCCCTGGCCTACCTGAACACCAAACTTCCAGCAATTCCGCCAATTCCGCCAAGGCCTACCATAATAGCACTGCCTAAAGCACGCTTCCATTGCCCGCGGATATTAGTGGCCTGGTACGCGAGGCACGCTGGCACATTGGAGTTTGCCCCAGCAATAAGCAGAAACGTGCCAAGGTATCGAATCTTCGGGTTTGGGTGCCAGCCTAGGATAGGTAAACCAATGCTAGAACACATTCGGGGTTAGTTATCGCCATTTCAAGAGGGGAGTTTCCTGATACCATCTCGGCCCCACGACGAAAACACATGCTCCAAAGGGGGCCGAGGCAAGTAAACAGTTGGAGAATTACTCACAGAGCAACGACCATATTGATGACGATGATGGGGCCGCGCATGTGATAGCGATCTCCTAGCCATCCCACAGTGTACATGAAAATACCAGCAAAAGCGTACGGAGGAGCGACAAGTGCTTGGGAAGTGCCAACATCATAACCACTATAAAACTCGGAGTCAGTCGTTGCTTTTTCGAGTGATGTTTGAGAAGATTTTAAAAGCTCATAGATCCTGTCTTGGCCCGAAACGGAAAGCCTGTGCTCTAAAAATTGCCAAAGCCGAGAAGAAAATGGTTCGTAGAATTACTCACAGCTGGAGAACTCAGAGTTAGTTATTGCTATTTCGAGCGTGACTTACGAGGGTATCGAAGAAAAGGCTCAGAGAATTACTAACCTGCTCATTAAGAATAATAGGAATAAAGAAAGCCAGAGCATAGGTCATAGTCGTACTCCCAAAGAAGATGAGTCCGTAAGCCCTGAAATCCATTAGTGTTAATACCATTCTCATATGCCCCAAATAGCAGACATACCAGAGTCTCCAGTCAAGCCCAGCGCCCAGGTATTGACTAAGCTGGAACTTAGGTGCTTCAACATCACCGCGGTCAGCATTCACGCGCCTAACGACCCAGGCGCGCTCTTTCTTAGACAGGAACTTCCACTGGGACATTGGTTGTCAGTAAATTCCGTATTCAAAAAGCGGCAAACTCATGGCGTTGCCGATTCAAGGCTCCTTGCTTAATATCTCTAATGAGGGGTAGATTATATTAGAAATACTTACACTCTTGCGATTCGATTCCGGAAAGTCAACCAATAACCAATACCCAACGATCCCGAGAAAGATTGTGAAAATGCCTTTGTGATAGTTAGCTTACAAGTTACCAGTGTGTTCGCCCGACCCGGAAGCGAAATACCTTCAATTATAAAAATCCATCGCCAGCCTCTCAGTCCTCCCGCACCCTCGAGGTGGATGAAACCGAAAGCTAGGAGACCAGAAAACGCGGAGGTTACCGAACCGATAAGGTAAAAGAGTCCGTAACGCCGGCCAAGTTCATCTAATATCAGCGTCAGTAGTGTTTGGAGTCTTAACTTTCGATTTCGGCTCTATACATCTTGTATACCATGTTGACCTAGATTAATGTCAGTCAATTGTCTGAATCCTTATTTGAACCTGGTTGCAGCCCATTGGTTCTAGCTATTAGAAGCGTAGGCCTTGGGAATGCCCTTCATACTAAGTGAATTGAGGTAAACGGAAGCACTTACAGTAGATAGACCGCACTTGGGAAGAACCCCGCTTCCTTCAAAGCTCAGAGTTAGTTATCGCCATTTGGAGCGTAATTTGTAAGGGCTCGGAAGCCTCAAGACACTATCTTGGCTCGAAAAGGAAATTTCATAAAGAAAATGGCTCCGAGAACTACGCACTAAGATCCCTATCACGACCCTCAAGGCCGTTATCTGTCCATAAGTTTTCACAAACCCCATCCCTAGCATCACGGCCCCCCAAGCGACTGTGATCACAGCAATGTGAATACGAGGACCGATTTTGCGGACGAGGACAGTCGACGTGGGCTGGAAGACAATATAAGTAGGGAAAAAAGCCAACGTCACGATGGACTAAACCTGTAAGTTAGCTTTACAAAAACAGCATGTGAAGCCTAGAGTTGTATGGAGCTCACATAACGATTTCCAGTTAGGACAAGGTCTTGAGCCAATCCAGCAATAGCAGCAAACGAGATATTCGTTCTGTCTATTAGACTGACACAATACATGAAGCCTATCGTGACCAGTAATCTGCGATCGATCTTATGCACCACTCGCCTCGCTTCGCTCTCAGTATATTCGTCTTCATCTGGTATAGCGAGCTGGGCCCTCTCAGTCTTCTCTACCTGATCGACGGCGTACGCGCCTTTGTCGCTGTCGTTATCCATGGTGACGGTTTTGGCAGTTGCGAAACGACGAGGGAGGACTTTGCTGAAAAGGATTCGGTCTTTGATATAATACCACGCCTAAAACGTGGTTCAAAGGAGAACACACTCAAAGAGCAGTTTAACGTGAAAGGTGTTCAGCGGCAGCGTTACGTCTCTGTAATCCCGCCACTATTGAGACCAGACAATTCCCACTGTCCCAGTCAATCTTACTTACGCCCGGGGGGGCTCTTAGTATATGTACCTACTATGATGTGCGGTCTTCCAATCAACAAAGGTAAGGTAGGTGCTCAAGGGTGGTCAGGATTATTTCCCCGCATCCTCTTGGCGAGTTCTTGGTCAAGCTTCGGCCGATTACCAGGCTGCTTCGATGGGGGCTGGTGAGAGATGTTACACAAAAGTGGTGATTCTGACATTTGTCAATGCGCTACCTTATCCTGGCCTATTATACATGATTATGGCAAAATTATGGCTTCAGTAAGCACCGGATATCACCCCCCAATGATAATGTGCTTGGTCCTATGGACTTGGAACGTCTTATCCTTGCTGAAAGTAGAACCATGCTGCCTTAGAAGTCGATGTCTGCGAGCCCCTTATACCAAGCTCCCAAGCTGTATTGATCAGGACTGGGGAGGAGGAAACTGGTGCGTGAATGTGTATCCAGTACTAATGCCGATATCTTGTAGTTTTAACCTAGTCTGTCATAATCCCTGGCTAGAATCCCCGGTTAGGATGGAGGTAGGTCCGCGTAACTAAGTTGTCTCCACGTGAGGAGAAGAGCTCGCGTCGAGAAGTTGCCTCCGAAGTACACTAAACCGGCGTGTCCGTCTTCATTTCCGATCTGATTGGTCAAGATTTGATTCCCCATGCTATTTGGCTCCCCGCACGTTTTTACCCCAGGTCAAACCAGGGTCTTTGAAGAAGGCATGTGAATGCTTTGCGGGGAAAGCTTGCAAAGAAAAAAGAAAAAGACGGGCGAACTACTCCAACGGGAATAGCTAGCCGATACCATGCTCTATACTATCGCCACCACACTGTACGAAAGAATAGTTGAACACTCAACCGACGGCGATGCTAATGAGCTAGCTAACCGACCGACCTACCATGTACACGTATCAATCTGGCAGTATGCCATTCCGCACTAAGCTATAAGCAAGATGATTGGCTTCTTACAGGCGTTCAGATGAGTGAGCACCTTGGTAAGATGTTGATAGATAGGCTATCCTTATTTTTCTCTTATCTGACTCCAAGAGAGCCACGTTGGTTTCGACAAGGATATCGCGTTCGTGCAGGGGTCGGTCCAGGTATTCGGGAGTCATTGTGCTTCGTAGACGTAACTGGCGACATGATGAATATACCGGCACATATAAGTAGATGTGGGCTGTTCTACAGTCTACGGACAATAATTGCCGACGACGCTGCAGGTTTGTGAAGAGATTCGCTTTCTATCTAGAGTCTCAAATAAAGTTCTGGCTTCCATTTGCAATTGATTAAGTGTGGTACCTACTAAGTAGGTAGTTACTGAAGGAGGACACACGCTTTAACGCCACAAAGCGAATTGCTTGGAGAGTGACTAGGAGAATTGGCATAATCACATCGTGACCCGAATGAATTCGCTATATTGCCTCGATTGGGAAATCAATGTTGGAGAGGTTGCGTGGGAGCGGAGACTATACGTAAGTACCTCCTCGGGGGTTCACACGTTCTTATGTTGCGGAAACCGCTCACTCATATGTACATATCTGATATTGAGGTTGTTTTCATGTATTCCATTACTGTGTAGCATTGAAATATCGCGAGAGAGCACATACTTGGAGCTTGGAGCTCGCTTCCAATCTAGGTAGGTACTGTATGGTTACTGTAGGTAGGTTAGGTAGTTGAGAATGGCAACATTGGAATCCAGTTGGACCCCATCTGGGGCACTGCTGGGGTAGATACCTACCTACCTTGGTAAGTACTGTAACCTGTAAATCTTTGGTTAGGCCGGGGTTTTTCCAGCAAGCCTTCCTATTTACCTAAGCTAGCGCGACGTTCTCACCGTCGATACCCAATTTCCAAGACTTGGTACCCCACCATCTATCTACCTAGGTAGGTAAATGAGTCTCCGTCTTGGGATCCAAACCACTACTGTATCTCATGCCGTCAAGGATCCAGCAAATCATTTGCTAGCAGCGTAAGATGCCAGCAAACGAAGGTGTTGAAGTGAAGCAGTCCCAGATCCCAGGTGCTGGGAAGGGACTGTTTGCTCGCAATGTCTTCTCGCCGGGCGACACCATCGCCGCTGTGGACAGACCGCTTGTAACCGAACTCGAGATTGACCGGATGCTCGATACCTGCGGTTGGTGTTGTCAACGTGGAGCTACAGATCCGATGGAAAAGACCAGCTCGGCAGCAATGGGCCTCCCAAGTGGCTTTATCGAAATAAAAAGCTGTACCGGATGTCGACGAGTTGGCTATTGTTCTAGAGCCTGCCAGTCTAAGGCCTGGAAGCGCGAGCACAAGTATGAATGCAAGATTATGGGCGCAAAGGATGCACCGGATCTGCCTCCTGGCGTCCGTGGAGCCATTAAGATCCTTGGCCGCCTGAAAGCGGATCCCACGGGTGGAAGTGGGCATGTGCAGGATATCCTCAGTCTCTGGCCTGCTGGTGATCCAAAGGGCCTGAACGAAATCGGCGCACAGAACAAGAAGAAATTTGACGACTTCCGACTTCTCGGGCAAGCAGCCTGGATTTACAGTGGGAAGCCAGAGATTGATGGGCTAGACCCCAAGTCTATCTCGATAGGGCTACTGTCTAATGTGCGTTCCATACCGATTCAAAAGGGGCAAGCATCTGCTGACTGGGTTAGATTATGAGCAACGCCTTTGTTTTGTCATCTTCACTCGATCATGTCTCCCTTGGAATTGGATTCGACCCGTTGATATGCAGTGCAAACCATTCCTGCGATCCAAATGCAATAGTAGTCTTCAATCAACCTAGGCATGAGGTTCGAGCTCTGAAAACCATCAAAGCCGGGGAGGAAATTTTCATCAAATACGTGGAAGTCACGAATCCCTTCAGTGTAAGGCAGGCGGAGCTGAAAGAGAACTACCTCTTCACTTGCCAGTGCCCCAAGTGTAAGAAAGGTGTCGGCCTAGAAGCGGATCAGTTTCTGAAGCGACCGGCGGACTTAGCAAGTGAATTTCACAAGCTGGCAGACGCATTGGTAAGCCGACACGAATCGAGGCTATCAAAGTTCTCGGTGAGTGGCAGTGATGACGAAGCTCAGAGACGAGTAACCGCCATGCAGGCAGAGGCATATGCAGTACTTGAGAATGAGCAGCTGCGCTTGACGACGTCAAAGAAGCGATCCAAATGTGTATAGGCTCGAAATTGTGGCCCTGGACGCGCCAGCCAGTACCTCAACTTTGCCGCCGTCTTTTTACACTATATCTTGAGTCCGGATCAATCTACCAAGTTTTCAGGTTGGGCGTCAAGTTACATTTTGAAATTCTTCCCGCGCTGTACCCGCAAGAGTTCCATCCGGATCGCCTGATTAATGCTTGGGTGGTCTCGACCGTAGTCAATGTGCTATGCGGCCCTGCACACGAAGCCCTCTTCCAAGAACTTGCCCAGGGTGGCATAGAGCTTAGGCTCGTTTATTTTGGGTTTCTCTTCTATGTTCATGAGCATATGCCTCAGATGTATGGCCCCAAGACTCCGTTCGGCAAAGTAATCCAGAATACCTATGGGCAGATCATGGCGGGGGCACCAATTCCAGAGGCAGGTATTAAAGAGAAAATCAAAACTGCCTGGCCATCGCTTGAGGCCGTAGCATATAACGTCGACATTTCGAATCTATAACTAGGCACTCTTAAGGCGAGTACACTCTTGAAATATGACAAGGGCCCCGGTGAGATTACGTCCCACGATATAACATATGGAAGCACCAGATTGGATAAATGCAGTGATGAGGTATATTTAGTGTTGCAGGATAACGGGTCATCAGAGAGCATAATAACAACCTCCATTTCCTTTGGGGCGGGACTACATGTGCGGAAAGTTTATCTGGAGCCGAAACTGTATGGCTGGGAATATCCCCTAGACCTATTCGACCTTGTGACGAGTTCCGTCTCACCAATGAAAAGGTTGTATGAGTGATACCTCAAATCAATGACAAGTGCAAGTAGTTTAGCTTGTCTTTGGGTAAGGTAAGCTATCATCCCAAGCTGTCTAGGAAGATAATAGTGGCAAACTTTTGTTAACCATTAGATAGCTAATGACCACTAAATCGAAGAATACAAGAGAATTCATGCGTCGTAAAATAATATTGAAAATAGCTTCATCAGCTAGTTACCCCAATACGCCAGGAATGCTCACTAGAATGCTGACGCCAGCGATGCTGATGCTGAAAAGACGACGCCCACGGGGACACTTTACCAAACTCTGACTGCACGCTTGTCTTACAACACCCCCATATAATGTATACATGCAGCTGTAAGCAACGAGCTCAAGCAGTCCTTTAGAAGACTGCGAGCACACAGCCACCTACGTTCTGCAGATTCCATCATTCGACCCCCTCCTTCCGCTCCAAACAACACTTTCCTATTCCTTGGTGGCGCCTGGTGCTGGGTTAAGAGGACCAATCCGTTACAGTGGCCATATGATATATGGCAACACCTTCAAAGTCGAGATCCGGAGGCTTTCGGGGTAAAAGATAGGAGGAATACCATCTCATATGCGGACTTGCTACGAGTCGTCCCCAGCAAGTAAAACCCAGGCGCCACCGACGGTGCCAACCGTCTCCTCCTGGCCATCAATAATCACTTCAACACTAGTGTCGAGCCGAGCAGTGCCCCCGCTAAATTGGCCAGCGTCGTCATCACGATCTAACACCAACGCCCAGTTGCCACTGCACGCAATGTCCTCCTTGCACTCCTCATATCCTTCCTCCTCCGCATCAGAAATTAAATCAGGAAAGTCGCTCTCTGTGGGCGTCGGCGCAAGCGAGTGTGTCGAGCTCTCAGCAAGCTCATATATAATGGAAAGGGGCTCGGATACGGTATTTCTTAGCGTCGGGCTGTTTTGTTGTTGGTCAGAACCACAGAAACCGTCGTGCTGTAATCGAACAAACTCCTCATCGCCCACAGGCGCGAAGAATCGTGCGATAGCTGCGTCATCCCCGAGATACGTGGAAAGCAACTCAATCGAGAGATGCAAGTCCTCTTCCTTCAGGGGTAATCGGCAGCCATGGGATGTCTTCGCCCGTTTGGCTCGATGAATCGAGTATACGGGTTCTTCGTGCATGATGGCGTCGAGGCAGAAGCCAGACCCGCGTATGTGGTCGCCATCATACAATATGCCTAACCGGTACAGCTCGGCATCGTTAACGACGACGTCCGTATCTAAGACATCCCATGGCTTGGGGGCACGAAAGGCCTCTTGTCGCTCAAGGCGTGGTGTTTGACGCCGTCGCTCGCCGGGTAAAGTTACGGTAGGATCGGAGGCTAGACGGCGGCCATCCTCCCCCTCATCACGATCCCATCCTACGCGAATTGTATGCTGCGAGGTAAGGGGACTTATTAATAACCGTACTTATCAATTGATAAACCATAGGGGAGATAAATCGACCTGGGTAACTAACATTTCTTTTGCGGGCGTAGTATGAGGTCTGCACGCGCTTAGTTCTGGAGCTTTTGCTGTATTTACGGCGAGCTGCCTCTGGGCTCAACCCAGGGGAGAAGTGCCGTGGTTTCCTTATAGAAGATTGTAGTAAGGACATGATAGGAAAGTCGAGGTTTATGAAGGCCCCCAAAAGTTATTATATAAGCCGATATTAGATTAACAAGGTGTCTACGAGACAAGGGCGTAGGAGATGCCACAGGCACGAAACCGGCGTGGTGATTGCGATGAGTGTATCGGTGAACAGAAAAAGTACCTAAAGAGGGGCTTCGGAAGCGAGGGGAAAACTTGGTCGTTTTTAATATATTGTCACAGAGAGCCCTGCTGCCTCGATGAATGTGTTGGCAGTTTAATCGGCACGTCTTGGTGAGCTGAGCAGTCATTCATCGGTGCGGGTGAACCGAAGGCGTGCAGGGGCATTCAGTGTGTAAGTTGATTGGCTGACACCCCCGGTTGGTGAGTCACTTGGACACTCAACCCTCCTAAATCTGTTGTGGCGAAGCCAACAGCTTCTCAGCCTCAGCAAGCCCAGGCAGCGGTTGCAGCCTGCCTATGGGACCTATGGGTAACTGTGACTTCAATTTATGATTCAGTGACTCAATGCTTCGAAGAATCAGTCAACATTGCCTGGCTAGCCAGAGTTTGTTGTCACTCTCAATCAGCATCCTTAATTAGCAGCTGCTATTCGCCTTGCTGTTCTTTCGTTGGCTTGTAATATTCCGTTCCTTAGTCAACCTACCTGGTCTAGGAATCACATGTTAGGAAACAGGCTTAAGCAAGGGATGGGTCTACAAATATTTCACCCATTTAGAGCGTTCCTATTCAGAATACGCTGTCCGAGATGGTCAGCGAATAGTCATATACTATACTCGCCCCCGCAACCCAGCTATATTCACCATGTGACGCACGGCTGACCGGCAATCAGACGTGAGACTTGACGGTGTAGATGAGAATCAAGTTTTGCCGCCTCTCTTCTGTTCAGGCTTTCCAGGTCCGATGTATTAACGAACTCGACAGAAAGAGGAGTACTGCAGGCACCACCATACAGGTACCGTATCTGCCTATTTACCTTAGGTACCTACTACTTATTAAGTCTGCAGATCAGGTTAGATCGATGAGCAAACGTCTTGGAGCCCAAATTTATTGAAATAAAATTGTATCAATTGATGTCAATAGAGTCTTGTTTGCTTTATTAGTATACCCTTGATAAAGGTACCTGTAGATACCGCTAATCAAGGTGGGGTGGTGAGGTGGTGGGGTGTCGGCATCTTTATCGATAAGTATCTCTGCCAATTAGTGACCCAACTCTTTTAGTGGAAAGCAGTCGAGCTCCCGCTTCAATTCAGAACACCACTCGAAGGTTGACAATGCGAACCAGTTTCTACCCCGGCACGTCAACATGGCAGCAGAAACTAATGCGATCGAACGCCCAAGCCGCAGCGATGCCCCCACTACCGCGATACCTTCCACCGAGCCACCTTCTGTACCGTCCACTGCAGCGCCTAGGGATTCGGATGGCGGCGATGCGGCCAATCGCAATGGTCACAGCCAGCGGCAAAATAGGCGGCCCTCTGGTGCTAACAAGGCAGATCGCGGGAAATTCGAGAAGCGCAAGAAAAAACTTTAGCCGCAAGGACAAAAAGTAGGTCCTTGCCTATGTAACTCTTAATTCGGAAGCCGAAGCCAACACTGCTAACTAGATTGCAACACCAGAGACTCTGAGGATGACCCACGAACCGATTGGCGAGATCGCAAGCGTAGAAAATTCAATCAGAGCGGAGAGGGCGACGCCAACACCAAGTCGGAGCCCAGCTACATGAGCATTCAGTTTCCCGAAGCCGAGATCGCAGCCGAGGAGCGTCGTCCCAAGCGCAAGGTTGCTGTGCTGATAGGCTATGCTGGCACCGGCTACCACGGCCTTCAGATCAACCACAACCTGAAAACAATCGAGGGCGACCTATTCGGCGCCTTCGTTGCTGCCAAGGCCATATCCAAAGCCAATGCCGACGACCCGAGGAAGTCAAGCTTCGTCCGGTGTGCAAGGACCGATAAGGGTGTTCATGCCGCGGGGAATATGGTTTCGCTCAAATTGATCATCGAAGATCCAGATATTGTCCAGAAGATCAACGAAAACCTACCTCCGCAAATTCGAGTATGGGGCATCCAACGTACCAACAACCCGTTCAGCTGCTACGTATCATGTGATTCGAGATGGTACGAATATCTTATGCCGAGTTACTGCTTGTTACCTCCTCATCCAGAAAGCTTTATCGGAAGAAAAGTTTCACAGTCAATCAAAGAAAAGGGTCTTGAGGAGGACTATGCAAAGCGCATAGGGGATGCCAACGATTATTGGGATCAAGTCGATAAGGATTATATCCAGCCGATTTTAGACATGTTGGAACCTAATGTTCGAGAAGCAGTGAAACAGCGTATACACGCGCCTGACAGGGATACGCAGGAAGCTTCTACTTCCAAAGCAGACGTGACTGAAACCGGCAACAAAAATGATGATGACGTTACTGACGAAGCTGTGGCCAAAGAAGACAAAGCAGCAAATATTCCCATTAGGGATACGCCAACTACCGCTACAGAGACGACCGCGGCAGGAGGTATGGATGATCCCAAGGTTGCAGCTAAGTCGACTTCGACAGAGGGGACAGCCGAGGTTCAGAATGGGGAGCAGCAGAAGACGAAGGAACTGGGTCCGGTCGAAAAAGCGCTGAAGGAAGTCAAAGCTGCATATGTTGCGGCTAAACGGCGGTACCGAGTGACGCCGGACCGCCTCGAGGAACTTCAGGGGGCCCTGGATAAGTACGTCGGCACCAAGAATTATCACAATTACACAATACAAAAGTCGCACGGGGACCCTGCGTCCAAGAGAACGATCAAGTCGTTTGTTGTAAACCGCGAGCCTATCCAGATCAACGACACCCAGTGGCTCTCCCTGAAAGTCCATGGGCAGTCATTCATGATGCACCAAATCCGAAAGATGGTTGGCATGGCCGTTCTAGCCGTGCGGTGCGCAACGCCATGGTCACTCTTCGAGGATAGCTACTCGCCTGCCCGCATTAGCATTCCTAAAGCACCCAGCTTGGGATTGCTTCTTGAGCGCCCCGTATTCGACACCTACAACAAACGAGCCGTTGAGAATCTCAACCTAGAAGAGCTGAACTTCTCTAATCACGACAAGGAGATACAGGCGTTCAAAGAAGAGCACATCTACCGCCGTATCTTCGAACTTGAGGAGAAGGAGAATTCGTAAGTTTCATTTCCATAGATGTTAGGTTCAAAGTAAGGGCCTAGTCAAACAGATCTGCTGACGATAATAATAGATTTCACGTATTTTTCAACCAAATCGATAACTTTAAAAGCGATTACTTCCTCTGGGTAACAGCAGGAGGTCTGGAGGCCGCGCAGCAGAGAGTGGGCCCGCGGGAGCCTATACCACAAGAGCTAGAGAACGAGCTTGGTGATGAGGGAGAAGATGTCGAGGGTCAAGAAGAAGGCTAGAGGGGCCTAGAAGAAGGCGTTTTTGCCGTCAATAATGTCCTTAGATACCACATAGACGCTATGGATAATGCTTCGGCGTATCAATGAATGTATCATATTTCTCGTATACCACGGGTATAAAAGAGAACGTTGTTCTTCAACAAGGGATGATATTCATCAAGTGTAGAGTATATAGAATGTTCCTCGTGCACCTTTATACCCCTACAGCGCACATGATGGTGTGCGCGCAAACACTCCCAGGCCCTATGTCGCGGGGATTTCTCGTCATAGGTGTGCATTATACCCCCCCCAAAACATTACTGGACCAGCCCTCCCCCAGATACCCAGTAGTCATATGCCAATACACTGATGGGTCAAGCATAAAAAGTCGCGGTCTAGCCTCCAGCAGCTTCAAATCAGGGTCTCATAAGCACTTAGGTAGCATTATCCTCGATCCAGATTCCATTACCGTCCCATTTATTTCACGGCTCGGGCTTCCTAGCCTAGGCCGAATCACCCTAGTGCTCCTGTTTGACAGCAGAGGCGTCGCCCTTCTCCTGCTTCACGTCAACTCGCCGTGCCTCAAAAGGCTGCTGTGCCGCGATCTTCTTCTTTGCATTCTCGTTCTGCAGCTCCACAAGAGTGTTATAGAGCCCGGAGACGCGGGCGGCGCGCTCGTCAAGGTCCTTCTCGACCTTCTTCTCGTCGGCGTCGCCTGGCTTGCGCAGCGGGCCGACGATCCACAGCTGCTTGATCTCGCGGGTCAGAGATAGCAGGTTCTCGATCTCGTGAATCTGTGGAAATCCGGCGGCGGGGGCCGCGTTAGCCGCCCGATCCCATTTCGAGGTTGTCCGTCTTAGTAGAGGGATGAGGAGAGAGGGTAGATTAGGACGATGGGAATCAAGAAAAAGCTAAGGATGAGCTGGCATTGTAGCATCCGAAAGCCCTCTGTAAGATTGCTAGAGGATATGACATACCAGGGCAGCCGCCTCATTGTTCATGGTCATGAGGTTCAGAGATGCCTGCGGAATTGATGCGGTAGTGGAAATTGGCTCGCTGGCGGCAGCGACCATGTTGCGGAATCTTGTGAGGATCGCGGCCATGATCTTCTGATGCCGGTCTAGGAGGCCAGGTTGGTTAGCACAAGGCATTTTGTGTTGTTTAGGCGTGTTGGCAGGATGTGTTTTGGGTTGGCCAGACGTGTTAGCAGAGTTTTTTCTCCCCCTGGGCCGACGCTTAAGAGACTCGTTGGGAACATGCGATGCAAAGGCCTTGGTGAGCTCCTCGACTTGACGCCAGATTTCCGAGGGAGGGGGGACGTTGACGAAACCAGGTAGGCGAATAGTTGGTTCCTTCTCGTCGCCCATGTGAGCGTACATTTGTTTGAAGTTCAGTCCACGAAGGGCATCAAGAAGTGCATTCTCTAGGTGCTGCTGTTTGCTCTTCCTTGCCGATGTGGGGGTTGGCAAACAACTCGGACCAGCACCAGTAGTCTCATTCACAATTCCATCCCTGATATCAGAAGCCCGCTGAGAGTTATCGATGTTTTCTCTATCGCTGGATTCCCCATCACCAATTTCTTCGCTGTCGGAAATAATTATAGAATCACTGCGGGTGCCACTGCTGCTGAGTGTATGAGTTGTTGGCGGCTCGGGGCACGCAACCAAGGCTTTCTAGGCCTTGCCATCGATTTCAGCAGCGAGAGGATTCTCTTTACTGTTGTTGGGGCTTGTCCTGTCATAGCTTCGCGGGGCAGCCATCATAAAGGTAGGGGTCTGAAGTCTGGTGGTCTTGTCGCCTGTCTGATTCGCAGTAGGGGCGTTGTTGTGTTCATAGATGGAGTTTTTATGAATAACCAAGTCATGAGGCAATTTATACCTGCACGAACAAGCTCGTTTCGTTGCCCAGGGAACTACACAACTTCCCAAAGATTGCTTATCGTCCCTGGCGACGACGCAGTAACGAGCACAGTCCGTAAACCCAATAGCATTGCGGAAGCATAGGATATTCCTCCAGTCTGTCGGAATCTTGTCGCCTGGGAAGTGCCAATATTTCACTTAAGGCAATTGGCTGCATGTACTGGGCCTAGGTGGTCATGACAGGGAAGATGGTGTTCGTGTATACTTACCCAACAAGGTGTTCTGCTCTTTTCTATTCATCGTGAAAGGTTCCACCACGAAGGCCCAGCCTTCTTCACAGTCGGCCCTGGGGATTGCTTTGCAGCTTCTGATCTTAGGTAGCTTGCGAGATGTGAACGGTCGTTGTTTCGATCCAGCAGAACGTTGTGGATTTATATACCTACTCTAATGTCACGTGACCCCGCCACTTATCTGACCAAGAATACTTCAATAGAAACTTGGAACGGATGTGCATTTTACTAATAACCGACTTGTCTATCGTAGATGACAACAAAATCAAAAGAAATTTCTGTGTCTTGGGCGTCATAATACGCAGATGAGGAATTGTGCCTACCTAGTCTACCTAGTTCGGTCGCAGACGCAACGCAACACGTGCATCGAGCTCTGTCCACCTCAAATGCTCATCCTCGACCCAATTAATCTCACTTGCTCGATTCTCGTCGCACCTCTTACAACTAAGGTGTGAGAGTCATGAAAATAAAGTGGTCAAAGATGAGGGATTCAATGAGGATAATAACGACCATGTGCCTACAGTACCTAAGGAGAGGCTCCCAACTTGTAGGTTTCATCCGATAACCCCGAAGCCTAGTCTAGATAGGTACACCGACGTGGTGTCCGCCTTCGCCCCCAACTTCTTCGAGTCTCCTCAAACATCAATAACTTTCAGCTCTTGGGTCGGTATCTACCTACAGTACCTACCTACCTAGGTTACGTATTTGATAGTAGTCTAGACGATATATGTAGCTTAGCGAGAGTTACAGCTGGTGGTCATTTAGGTAGTCTGAAACCAAATTACGGTGCGAAGTCCCTTATAAGCTTGGTACCTATAGTTTAGCTATAATTGGTTTAGCAGCAACTACCTACATAATGCATACCTAAGTACCTATAGGTAGGTTAAGTAGGATGTACATAAGGTAGCTACTACCAAGCCCATAGTGGACATAGCACTATAATTCGAATCTGCCAACTGCCAAACTACCTACTTGGTAGGTAGATTTCGCGTTTCTGTTCCTTCTACGGTCAGGATCATGCATGTGGCATGGGGTGGTGACATGGAGGGGCTGTGTTCCTGCGACGCGACTCTGTTCAACCAATTTGTACAGGCCCCTCGTACTTACCTACCTAGGTGCTAGGGGCTAGGTAAGTAGATATATATAGGATCAGCGTAGACGAGCTACTGTATGTACATAGCACGTCTGAAGATGAGGTGTTGAAGTAAAGCCTGTCCCTGTTATGGACAGATTCCCCACAACTTGAACCATTGATCGCTATTTTGCCAATCCATTCATTCACTGGTGATGAGGGCATTACGAGCCAGCTTCAGTCATTGACCGACGTCAATTATCATCTCTGGTTTTGTGTGCAATTGAAGCTCTGGACCGAATCCTTGTCAAAACTCTGGGATAGGAACGTTTATTCTGTACCTGGTAGTGTGAGGATTCACCGCAATGGCGGAATCGGCTCTGACTCGTCTCATCGTTTGCGTAGATGAATCTGAATATGGTGAAGATGGAACTCTAGGTGCGCAACCCCCTCTCCACGGGCAGGAAACGACCCCTGACGGTCCAAGGATATGGCAATGCCAGCAACCTCTTCAGGCTGAAGGCCCTGATCGCTACAGGGCCAGCAGCAGGTCATCAAAGTCGCTACGTTGATCAGAAAGTGCAATATCATCGAGCAGCTACAGACTCCAGTCAGTGGAGGCGCATGAACAACCGCGTATCTTCTTTCGTAGACCAGCAAATCAAGCAAATCGTGGAAGATATCTGCCAGAAGTTGGAAGGAAACCAAACCGAAGTCTTTCTCTATGGCTCTGGCCGGGGCGGTTTCATCGTCCAAGCAGTTGCCTCGCTGCTACATACGCTAGGCCGTCCAAAGTCTATGGCCGACTTTGACATTCTTTACCAAAAGGCCTTAGACTTGGGAAAAGCCTATCGAACGGACGATAGCCTGAATGGCAATAAGTTAAGGGCTTACATTAAAGCTCACTGTGACGATCCTCCGAGAATTCAGTTCCTTGGTGTGTTCGATAGCCTGAAGACGCCCGTGGAGAAGCACGAATACACGCCTTCGTTCGTGGCCTCCATTCAGCATTTTCGACATGCGGTTGCTTTCAATGATACCCACACGACACCTTACACCCTAGAGATCTCGGAAAACGAGGAATTAAGTAGGCGATCGTTTATTCAAGCTTGGTTCATTGGCAGCCACCGCGACGTCTGCGGAGGCTCTCAGCACGACGGACTATCATTATTTCCACTTCAGTGGATGATATTAGAGAGCATGCGAGCAGGTCTCGTCTTCCAGTCGAATGCGAGGAACGACATTTTTTCGATTGCTTTCCCACAGTTCGCTGGCTTGCCGCCCGCCTTGGGGTCTGAGGAGAAAGCACAGTGGCGCTTGAAATATACTAATGGTATCGAGATCACTATGTTCGACCTGCAAAGCGTACATGGGGAAGTTATCAAAGATGGGCCCAGCCACTCGGTGCGTCTCAGTGCGAAAGGATTTGGGAGCCAGCGAAAAGTTTTCGCTGGCGACAAGGCACTTATAGGGTGGTCCACGACGCGTCCTCACGGAAGCATCATCCACCCGTCAGTTTTCATGATGCTCGACAGAAACCCTCGATACTACGATCGAGGTATCTTCAAGTCAAAGAAGCGGGAGCTAACCGACTACCAAGAACGATGCCTTGACGACCAGGGAGAAATGCAACCCTGGTTCGAAGGGTTCTCTCTACAGGCAAGTGGAGTTAAGGCGTTTCGCATTCTGGTCTGTGGTAAGACAGGTGTCGGTAAATCAACATTAATCAACAAGGTGTTCGGGGTCGAGATGACGGAAGAGTCAACATCTTATGCGCAAGGCTCGCACGATATCAATAAAGCGTTTGAATCCCCCAACCACCCTGGGCTTTTGGTGCACGATTCTCGGGGCTGGCAAGCCGGCAGCGATTCAGAGCTCGACCTCATCGCCAAGTTTCTCCGGTACCGTGCCTTTCAGAAGAACCCGGCCGAAGCGCTTCACGTCATATGGTAACTAACCCCACTGACGAGAACTAGCATTTTTGCTGAAACATAGTAGGTTCTGCGTGGACGCCGACGTCAGCCGTATTGAGGAAGCAGACAAACGAACCTTACAGATAATAGCCCGACACTCGAGTGATGTTCCAGTTTTCGTTATTGGAACTAAGAAAGACAAACTCGTCGCCATCCACAAAATGCAACTGCTAGAGAAATACATGGAGAGAATTGGGGACTATAAGGAAGCAAGCCGCTTAGCGACTCTAGAAGCCAACGAGGCTGCGGATAAACAATTTTTGGAACTGCAAAATGAGCTGTCTCGTATCAATGACTACAAGGTTGATGGACACTGTTGCATATCGAAAGGTAGGTAGACATGGTCTACTAATGGCATCATATCTAATTCGTCTTGTGCTAACTTTCCCAGATGATGGCAACGGGATTCGTAAATTACTTAGCGACAGTCTAGACGTCATTACTGACGATCGTGTGCGTGTATTCTGTGTAGCTGCCCAGGTCGTTGATGTCGACCAGAAGAGTAAGACTTCTGGAGCCTTCCCCCACCCCGCCTTCTTTTCCCTCTTCTGCTTTGGTGAGAGAGTCATCAATGCGGTAGCCGGGCCAAACAAAACATTGGTGTCTCAAGTGCTCTTCCTGAAAAAGCAGTTGCTGACTTTAATTTCTGGCAGTTAACCAATCCATTACAGAGGTCATGCGACTAGCTACTCACGCAGTTCGAACCGCCATGGTTCCCTTTCCGGGGGCGGGTATAATAGGCACCCCCACGGTCTCGCGGATTCTAGTTGAGCACGTCCTCCAATGCTTTGGCTTTCCAAAAGCGAAGCCCGAGGCCGTGGAAAAGATCATGTCAGAAGTCGTGATGAAAAACTTGAGGAGTTTCATGAAGGTGTCTCTTCCTCAATTTGCGATATTTACTGCGGCCAGCATAGCAGGCGGGCCAGTTGGAGTCGGTATCGTTATAGGGATCATGGGGAACATCCTTTCGGTGCCCCCGGCCGCCCGAATGCTCTTCAAATGCGCATGCGATATGATTCTTATCTTGGAGAGGGCTTTCCGCTATCAGGGCAAGTACGTCTCAGTGAAGCAGCTAGAAGATGCTGCGGTGTACTACATGACGGAGAAGACAAGAACTTTCTCCGGAAAAGGAGTGTTATTACAAGAACATGTCCATGCTGAAATCGACCGCCTGGTACCACTGAAGAATTACCGTTTAGGTTTCAAGTTTGGGAAGTTAAGAGAAGGCTTGCAGGAGATTATCTACATGAACCGATATGATGTGTCGGATGACAAGTCTTTTAGTGGAAACGACTCAGATCAACTTCTTACTACAAGGTATGGGACACCAATAATGGATACAGAAGAGAAAGCGCTGGTTTCGGACGTGTTGAAGAACATTAAAAGCACTCTGGCTACTCCTCGGGTTCATGAGTTGGATTCAACGGCAATCCCGGCAGAACTTGAGGGGACGTCTATTCACAATCCAGTGGACATCTCAGAAGTGGAAGGCGACTATCGCCTCCCAGACCAGCTACATCCCGACTTCATCTCACTTAGCAGTGTGGCTTCATCACCAACTCTATCATCAAGGGGTACTCTGTCTAGTCCCACAACGGCCGTCAACACGGAACCTATCGACTCCCAGAAGACGCTGAAGAATGTAAAGAGTAAATCATCAGGGAGCTTATTAAGGAAGTCGATGGGAATATTTAAATCTAGGAAATAAGGCGCTAGGGTGTGTAGGATTTTGCTACTGGAAGCCAACAGCTAGGCGGTATAGATAAGTAGTCACGAGACAAATAATTGTCAGAGGACGGAAGAATGAAGGACCGATGCCTAAGCAAACGGGTTAAAAGACCGCAAGATACAGCAATATATATTACCTACTAATCAGAATCATGCGTGAAACAGGCCTGTGAATTAGCTGTTCACGCCGGTAATCGAGGTGGGATATAAATCGCAGAGGAAATATGACAGAGGAATCTTGGTACGACTTCGTACACGGGGGTTCCCAGATGGCTGTTCTCGATATCCGGCTGCCTTGTTCTCAACAGTTGCATTTCACAGGAGCAGATTAGTTAGTAACAACATTAGCTGTCACACTTATAACTTATAACGTTTACAGTTAGCTCAGGCATGTTGACAGGCACTAGAACCAAATTAGCAACTCACCACCAGGACCTGGTCCAAGTCGAATCTACCGCCGCAACTAAGTTGAGGGATCTGGGAATAGTTCTGCGCCAGCTCTTCCCGCGTGTTCTGGAGGACCTAGTATGGAATAAGTTAGTAATGACTGTTCGCTTGGAGCCGCACTCTCTTTACGCATACGTTGATATAGGATTGCTCGGGATTTTCTCTCATCGTTCTCACAAATGCCCAAGACATTGCCCCCGTCGCGCGCCCGCGATGGACGTGTCAGCCGAAGTCTGATTATCAGCGCACCCCGAGAACATCCAGACGTCTTTTCCCTCAGTTTCCCAGTGTTCTTCGAAATTCTCTACTGCCAGCCCATCCTCGTCACGTCTTGGTTTCGACGGTGGTGCAGACCATTGAAGAAGTCGGTGGCGCCGCCCAGCAACATTTTCGCGTCGTCGAATCTAGACATGGAAAACCCGCCTTCGAGAAGTCCTTCGGCCGACCGAATGAGATTGATCCCTTGCTTAATCGTATCCACCAGGTTCACATTGCCTTCGGCGTCAGGGCGGTACACGTAGGGTAGTTCGCATGCCGAGCCTGAATGACAGCAATCGAACAAAATCGTCAGGCGACATTCAGGGTTCATCGGTGAGACAATGGCCTTGTGTAGCTGAAATCAAAATGAGCGTCGCAATCAGTTATGTTCAATCACGGAGGGCCTATGAACTTCTCACATTCTCGCTGCTAATCTGGCCATTTTCTTGAAAATCAACAGGACAAATAGTGTCGTCGAAGCTGCGGGTGTCAGTCGTGGGTCGTCTGGTGGCAAGTTACAGCCGTCGGCTACTGACCCGGATGGCCTGTCGCCATTATCATTCCTCACCTGACCTAGGTAGATGCGTTAGAACAACAGGCGCGGCGACGGCGTGATTGCTAGTAAACCAACTTCCGTGTCCGGAATAACTCAGCCAAAGTATATCGCCTGGCCGGTTTCGCGTCACTAGCCAATTGATAGCGGCGAGGATGTTAGCACCGGTGGGATAGAAGGCCGTCCCCTCATTTTCGGGGCTATCGGACATGATGACCATGTCGTGTTCACTTGGAGAGAAGCCCCGATCGTTGACGAGGAACTCCTGGACATTGACACCATCATTGATGCATCCTTGTAGCTCGTGCTCGGTGCCAAAATAGTTGATGCCAATGATGAGAGCCTTCTTGCGAGCCGCCATGATAACCAGCTACAAACTGTGAAATAGAGATAGGAAAGCGTTCTCTGTAGGTATTCTAGACTAAGCTAGGTAGTCGACGAAGCTCCTTGGGTTTAGATGCTGATAGTTCTCTCAAGAACTTCCACGTTCAGATGCACTCGAGATTACCTGCATGATGAAGCAAGAAGCATATCGATAGGTGCCTCCATTGGGTACCATTTGCTATCACAGACCTCTGTTTCAGGCGCGCCCCCACCAACAAGAGATTCGTTGAAACCCCTTGGAGGAGGCCCCTAAATTACAGTAGGTAACTTACCTAATTTAGGTAAGCACTTAGATCCACTAAAGGCAGCTACAGTAGTTATCCCCGCCTGTCAACTTAGATACCTAGGTACGCTAGATGCGGCCTGTCCCGCACGACGTTGGGAGAACCAAACTGTCGGAAGGAACTACGCTTATTCAAATATCCTAACCTAGGTACCTAGGTACTTAACTATCTAGATAGAACACAACGACAAACAGCCAACAAAGATAACATGGCAGAGTGGCAACGGCTAACACGAAGGGATAGACATTATTTCTCAATGCACTATGTATGGCTATCAATGAACAGGGCGAGGGTTCCCAAAACGTGATAGGATTATAAGTCGTATATTGAACCCGCGTGCCAAGATTCGGAATTTCCTCGAAACTCGCAAAAAAGCCCTTCCTTAGAACCAGTAGGTGATTACCGATTTCGACACAGAGAGAGGACGAGCGCGTGCGCCGCTTAAACCTTCTCCAGCCTTCTTTCCGATAACACCTCGTTAGAAGTATGGAGGATCTTGGGAAGCACAACATCAACTTAAATATCATCGAGCATGTAGTATTTTGAGTCAGATCGGGAGCTATTTCTCACTACCCGTAGTATGCCCAAACCCTGCTGTAGGCTCATGTCGATAGTATGATTCTTGACTTTTCCTTTCTCGCTTTCCCAAGGATTAAGCGTCGTTTTCCTTTTATTTCTGTATGATTTAGAGTCTCTAGCACTGCCACTGTCCATAACGGCACCTTTTTCTATATGCAACGCGGATAGTTAAAGCTGATGGGAGGCGAGTAATAGTAGCTGATAATGTCATGTCTCGAATCGATGTTCGCGAACACGGCAAATTCGACCATGTCTGTGAGACTGTATAGAAAACCAACAGTATTTAGTAGTACTGACCTATTCGTGTCCTCTATAGTCGAGGTCGCGCGACATGAGTAGAGGCTTCATATCACGTCGCGAATTTCCCCTAAAGGACACAATTTGACTTTATCATGGCCTCATCTGACAATACCCTTGGTAGTAAAGCAGCACATTAGAGGAGAAACAAGGCCTCATATATGGCACCACCGCTGTACAGCGATCTTTTGAGTGGCAGGTTCAACTTCTCACCATGACGCGGCCGGTAACGCAGATACGAGCGGCACTGTTCGGAGTTATTGAATCGGAAGATATCTGTAACACGTGGACACGGCAGGATGCCTGTGTCCGATGAAGATGTGAACAGTTTCCCGCCCTCCGCGTAACGTACTTAGTCGGTTTCTTACAACAGTGTCTAGTAGGGTTGACGAAGATACCTAACGTCCAAACTAACAACCGGCGTGGCCCGGATCACGATCTACATACACTTGGTCGATGTGTGAGGGTGCCTCATTATCTGTACAGCCGAGGACCAGTCCTGATAGGGAAATGTCGACGATACGATGTACGTACCACCTGTAGCGCAGGAGAATATCACCCGGTACCTTGTATCCAATACGACTTCAACTTCAAGGGGGTGGAAGATATTGGATTGGGTATTGTAGAACGACCCAGATACACCTACCTCATCGTGTACCTCCTGATTTTCCACAATGAGTCTCTTCATCTTCGCCCACTAGGACACAAAGACAGACCTATGGCATTGGAAACCGCCTCTATTATACCCCTCTGTCAAGAACTTATAATACCCTCCTCCCACTCGCTCATCTCTGCCAACAGATTCCTACTCTTCAGATCCTCCAAATACCACGCCCTACCCACAATGTACTTCGCAACCTTACTCTCATTCCTCCTCCTCCCAGGCGCAAGCCTATCACGGCTACCGAATTTCTGGCTCACATACATGAAGCTAGACAGCTACGACCCGCATTACCGGCACCAGGCCGGGGGCGTATTCACGACGCCGTCCGGGGACCCGAGCTGGGCGTGTGATGACGCGACGTACGACTCTGGCATCGTAAGGAATTCCCCGAACCATTTGTCTTCTTATTTACGCACGAGATTCTCTTTTTAGGCCGAAATGGCGTCCGCAAGCTTCTGAGACCTTCACAAACCACCTTCTAAATGGCGATGACTGACCCCGAGTGTCGCAGTTCCCCAACAGGGACGACGTGAGCGGCAATAAATTAGGAATGCGCTGCGACCCGAGCAGGGACGTCGGGTTCCCACTGTACCGGGATCCGCTCGATGTCGTCGAGTTCAACACTGGGAAGTTCTGGGCCGGCCACCAGAGTATCTATGCCCCTTTTTTTGCTACTGTCAAGCTCGAGGATAACGGGGATAAAGGAAGGATGGCGAATTGGACTGAAAACCCGCATATATGACTATTCTCTCCTGATAAGGCTGACTTCTCTGACTTGGTATCTACGCAGCTATCTACTCAGATCGCGACTATGGCCTGTACGATCTAGACGACCGCAAGACGGCACAATGCTACGGTGAGCAAAATTTCCCGACAGACTCCAAATATCACATCGAACGACACACAGCGACCTAACGTATAAATAGTCAATAGATCCATCATATTCGATCTAGAATGCGAGTTTGACGGAAGGTCCTATACCATAAGAGGCTCGACAATGTTCTATTGCGAAGCTTTTGCCTAGCAGAAAGGTATCGTCATCATCTAAAACAAGGGCGCGGGCAAGAGGGTGGACTTGTTCTATTCTGAGTATGTGGGAGGCGTACATTGGATAAGAATCAGTTGCTACAGGACTTAGGTTTGGCCTTGCACGCCATGTAATCTTGGCAATTCGATCCTTAGCTATGTCGGTCATGAAGGCTACTAGCTGAGCTGCCTCTATCGTCAGGCGGCAAGGGGCAAGAGACAGAGGCCTCACATCATCACCTCATATTATAATGCATTTTATTGTTCCCATAATGCCAGCCAATTATGTATAGGGTCTGTATCTGTCGATAATAGGCAGTCATGGCCACTTTTCGATGTATTACGACACAACGCGGTCCTTAATCCCAAAAAAAGCTTTGGTGCGAAACAAAGCGATAGTTCTGAGTCATTAGAACAAGAATCAATTCGTGATGATGGACGATACCAGTCCATCTATGCTACCAAGACCCCTCTCTATCAAATCACACACACGTTCGTTTCGTCAACAAATAATACAATTCCGTCCAGCCGGTGAGATGAGACTTCCTTTCCACCCGATTTCGTAGAAGCCCCCTGCAAAATATAACTACACAGAAATCGGGGATGATGAGTGTTTGCGATTTGCGTAGACAGACCCGCAAGGCATACGTTGGAGGTGGTGAGGATGATGTTTGCGATTAGCAAAGATTAGGTAGGGGATGTGATGGTACAATGCGAATGCCGCAGATTCTTCTCAAAAAGCGCCGTGCGCAAACCTGGTGCACCGGACGTATGGGAAACAGTTCGGAAAAAAACCGGTTTAAAGAGCGGCCTTGGTCTCCGGGCCGAGCGCAGCGCTAATTTGACGCACCGTTGAGGAACCGTCCTGGCTGCCGGTACCGGCGGTAAGAAGCTGTCGAGACGTGGTCAGTTACAGTGTAGCAGGTCTCTGAGAGTAGTGTGGTGCGACCTACATCTCCACCCATCTCGCGCATCTTCATCTCCTTTTCCATCTCGAGCACCTGCTGCTCTTCGGCCCAGGCCAGCGCCCACGGGATGCCCAGGAGCAGGGCTGAACTGCTGATGACCCATAATGACTTGCCGCCAAATGAAAGAGCCGATTTGACGGCATCGCTGGCTGTCGAGACCACGTTGGCGATGTATCCGCGTGTTTGTGGGGGTACTATGTCGCGCAGAGCATACAGGCGCTCGCCCAACGTCTCGTCGCTGGGATCATACTCGGACTCTTCAGAGATCTCGGAGTCTACATGAAACAAAGGGTGTCAGCAACCTGTGGGAGTGGGAGTGGGAGGGTGTGGAGGTGGAAGTATGAGGGATCTGCGGAGCCCCAACGTCAAGAAAATGGGCGGACATGAGAAGTTGAGTTGAGTTGGGGTTTGGATAGTGTGACGTACCGGTGTCTGTGTAGTCGGCATCATCCTCCTCTGGGCCCGCCTGACCCTCCTCGAAATGCTCATCAACGATTTCTTGAAGCTGAACCATTGTAGCTGGACAGTGTGTTGGGCTTTTTGTATCTGGTGATAGAAGTGTTGTTGTGCCGAAAAATAACGGAGGCGATAAGTGGCGTGGGGATGAGACTCGGCTTGTTGGAGTTGGTAGCGATCACGAGCCTACTGGAAGCAGAGGTCTCAAAAAATTCATCATCGAGCCCCCCATCTTTGTTAGTTGATTGTACTGTAGGTACTGTACTATGTACTATGGATGTGCGTTATCAAAGCGCTAGACTCTATAGGTTTAATCAGGTGTGGCTCGTGCACTTGATAGGTAATGCTGCCAACTAAATATTCCCGTTACCTACATGTTGCATACCTAGGTAGGTAGGTAAAATACCTACCTACTTCCCGAGGTATACCCCGCAGGGGGCTGCATCGGAACCCGTCGTTACCTTATAAGTATCATATTAGGTAGGTACTGTACTGTACTTCGTATAGACTGTAGATATCTATGTGTGAAACTGCCACGGTAGGTAGCATCAGAATACGGGAGTGAACGCATATGACCAGTCTGCGTGCATATTTGTTTCCGTTACTGCATCGGCAAGTTAACTGGCCGTTCTTTATAGAGAGAGGGCTTCCCATTGCCTAAATCCCCCTTTTACTTTTCCTTCTACCAGACAGAAAACTCAATCTATCCATAATGCATACACCACAAGCCAAGTATATCATCAACTTGAAAGTCAAAAACAAAGGTTGGACATGACTCTGACCGTCTAAATTGGCTATTTACCATCGCTAAAGCTATACGGATTAATTAGAAAGAAGACTGTTTTTGTAACTACAATGTGGTATCCTGAAATATGAAAAGCAGTTCAAGCCCTTTTCGCCGGACCTTCAGCAAACCTAATGCCTCGTCTTTCAGGTGGAACTCTCGGCGTATCATCGTCGTCGCTGTCACTCTCCTCGGAAGAGGGTCCCGTAACTCCTAATGCCGCCTCTCTCCTTCGCCTCTCCGCCGGTGTCTCGTTGCTGTCATCATCTTGCACACTTGCAAATGCTGCCAGTCGACGTCGCCGCTCTGCAGCAGTCTCTGGGGGTTCAGTGCTGGGCACGTCTTCGTTGTCTCTCGTTCCACTTCGACCACGACTGGCATTGTCAGACCGAGCAGGAGACTTGCTCGCAGCACGAGTGCTGTCGCTGGCTTGCGTGACGCTGATGTGTGGGTTTTCAAGATCTGGACTGTTGGCCTGTTCGGATGCTGTTGGAGGCTCCGCTGCAGAAGTGCCTGGTGCGTCTTTCGGAGTTATCAACTCGTTCGGCACTTCTCGATTTGATCGTTCAAGCTTTTGAATCTCTTTCAGGAAGTCATCCTTGGTCATTCGCCTACCAGCGCCGCTAATGGTGAATCGAATTCCTCGGTCCTCGTCCTCGTTCTGATCAACAGCTTCCGTGTCATCGCCCTTCTTCCTCTGCTCAGCATTTCCTGATCGGCCAAACCCAGTCCACCCAACAGCAGTCGGCCTCTTAACCACACCAGCCGTCGGTTCTGTTGCAGCCTGTGATCCGCCTTTTGACGATTCCCCAGGTTTATCCCCTGGCTTCACTAGCCCACTCATACCCATGTACTTCAAGCTCGTCGCGACATAGTCTCTACCTTCGCCCCGCTGCGCAGGAAGATCGTACTTCTTAACAACTTCGCCATGTTCGTCTTCAACAATAATCTGCCAAGAGAGTTAGCCTGCTGTTCTTTATCTAAGTAAGACAGATATTGCTTACCGTGTTGCCAAATTGATAAGCCCATGCCGGTGCATGCTTGCGCTCTTCCTTTGGTTTATCTTTTCGCTTCTTAGCTTCCTCATCACGCCACCTAGCAAGACTCTTCTTCAACGAGTCGTACGTCCAGCTAGGTTTCTGTATCTCTTCCTTGGCCTTCTCTTTCAGCTCTTCCGGACTAGGTAAAGTTGTGTGGTGCCTTGTCGGTTCGACAGCTACAACCTCACCGTCCTTATCTTCGATTATGATATGGTCCCCTTCGTCATACACCTCGATTTTCGGTTGTTCTTCGTCTTTATGTTCTTCTTCAGGTGTGGAGCCTCCCGACCTTTCAATACTAGTTTCCTGCACGGTTCCCTCAGGCACAGTGGGGGAACTACTTCGACGAGGGGGGAAAGGTTCAGCTTTCTCGATGTCCGAAGGCGATAACGGCTCAGCCTGATCGCTCGCACTTCGCCTCTGGGGGAAAATAGCAGATTGAGAAACCGGACCACCTGGACCGATGCCATCATCCCACTTCTTTCTACGCCGCCGACTGACCAGAGATGATGCACGACTCCCGGCTCGACTTGGGTTCTCTTCCTCTCGTTGTCGCCGCAAGAATTGCCCTGCAATGCCGGTGGGCGGAAGTGTTCCCGGCGGGAAAACTGGCGACTTTAAATCATCATAGTCAGTGTCAGACATAGTCCGCGCCTGTGATCGAGATTGTGATGAGATACGAGGCAAGCGGCTCATCCAAGCGGGTCCATCCTCTGGAGCAGTGGTGTACGACATGGTCAAGGATAGAGTGTTGATACGCTTCCCAAGCGTGAAAACCGCTATCGACGAGCCGTGGACGAGAATAGACGAGATGACCATGAAGGTAACGATTGGCCAAACCAATAGAATGACTTGATAATTTTCAGATCCTTCTGGTGGGATCATTGCGAGAGGTATCGTGTGTTCTGTCTCAAGTTCAGCACGAGCGAGTATCGCCACAAAGATAGCCCCGACACCAATAGGGCCAAAGTGACCAGCGAATAGAGCCTCGCGCCAAGTTTTTACATCCGGAATGATAGGCTTTAAAATTAGCATAACCGGGATGCGACGAAATAGGATGACGAAGATCGACATGACTGTGAGCCTCCAGGCGGACAAGCCTATGTCAAAATTGTTGTACATCTCCCAAGGGATGATTGTACCCAGATAAACGAAATAAGCCAAGTTGATCAGCAAGTCAATAACGTTGGAGACGTGAGACTCCTCCGTCTTCTCATGGAACCAACCGTCATTAGAAAATCCAACACCAGCCGCAAACCCAACAAGTAGGTCATCGACACCTAATATACTGCCTGAGCCAGCACAAAAGAGGGCCAGCACGAAGTAAAACACCAAGAAGCTTTCACGGTCGATGAGGTCGTGCCTTTCGGCATATTTGATACCATGCCGGGCAATAAAACCAATGACGAATCCGTAAAAGGCACCGAAGATACATTCATAAATAATGGTATAGACGAACCAATGGAACGTAGTCTCCCGGGCTCCCAAGTGGTCCTGGATTAGATAGAGGGCTAGGTATATAAACGGGAAGGCCATGCCATCGTTACAACCAGACTCAGCCGAGAGAAGGTCTCTTAGATGCTTAGGTACCCGCTTTGCGAATTTGCCTTTACCAACGACAGACGAGGCGAGGACGGGATCGGTAGCTGTCACGCATGCAGCCACAGTAAGACTCTCCAAGAAATTGAGAGGAAATAGCCACCATATAATGAGACTGGTAATGAGCCAACCAAATGTCATGACCGGGAAGAGCAGGAAGACAACGGATTTCCAATGTTTCTCCATGTAATACTTTGGCAGTTCGACACCGACGGCAAAGCATTGGACGACTAGAACAATTCGTGAGAACTCGAGGGTGATTTCGTCGGTGTTTCCCCAACTGTTAGGGTCGATAAGGTTGGCGGCATGAGGACCAAATATTACGCCAACTAATGTTGCGACTGTCGCTTCACCGATGTAGAGGCGTTCCTTAATGACAGACGAACAGAGCATAAATAGTGAGGTGAAGCCGCCGAGGATAATGTACACCAAGTGCGGCTTCGTGATAGACAAGTGATCCCACGCCATCCTGACCACGACGGATTCACCGTGCCCGGTGAGTTTGAGGCCTTGACGTCGAGACGAGGCGAGGCACCTTGAGCGAGGCCGCTAGCTATAGTTGAGCCTGGGCCGAGTTTCTCCCGTCAACGATAGCAAGACTATGTGCCTAAGCACAGCTTGCGGCTCCTAAGGCTATGGGCACACTTGGCGAAGAATGAGGATCGTGATGCATTTAGAGCTTCGGTAGTAGGCTAGACAAGATCCTAGAAACAAGGTGTCTAGGGATTTAAGATTTGGGGGATGCTAGAAATTATTGCTATATAGCTGTTGGACGCAACTGGTACGATACGTATGCCGGCAAATATATGAACGAGATGCGCAACAACATGTATGGCATTGGTGAGTAATCGAACATGTGACAGCACAGTGGCGTCGCGAAGTCGTTGAGGCCGTCCGTCTTGCTATCGGTTGATGAGTCGAGTGGGGGGAGGAGGGTATGGGTGAAGAAAGTTAAGAATGAGTGAGAGAAAACTGGGGAATATGTTCGATATGTAGTTGAAGGGCGAGGAGGAGGAGGAGGAGGAGGAGGTAGAAGAAGAAGGCCGTTGAAGGTTGACAAGTACTACTCCAGTCTTGATCAATCTCTACAGCACCTAGGCACAGTACAGTACCCTACGTACGTACTCATGTACCTAGCTACGAGTATAGGTAGGTGGTGTACAACTTTGCGCGGATCTTGGGTAGAAATATGGGAATATGACAGGGTCTACCTGCACGAGTTCTGATGCCAATGGCTTTGAGTTTGCCACTAATGCTGGTAGGATGCTGGGTAGGTATGTACATACCTAGTAGGCTGGGCAGGCTCGCCGGGGTCTTCACTGTTCAGAGTCTTCAGCTGCAGTTTGGTGGGGGCTTTGGGGGCTTTGGGGTGTAGATAGTGGAGTTCTGGCCCATTTTCGTCGGCGGTGCTTCTAGTATACTACAAAAGGTACTAGGTATGTATGTACGGTAGTGGTCTTTTGTACGTACCCCCGAGGTTCTACCTCGGTAGATAAGTACCATAGGGCGGCGCTACTTTAGGAGAATTCCGGGAGTCGATCACCTTTCCGAATGCCTCCTCGACCGACTGCTGCAGCAATTGGCCAATAACACGAGCACGCTAGAGGCTCAATTGCAAGGCCATTCTTCTCCAACACGGGATAGAGCCTCCATATTGACCGCATCCCTCTCGCCCACCACACATGCACGTGCAGGACAGGTCGGGGTTAATCGACGACAACCGAAGTTTGCAAATCTAAAAAGAATCAGAGAAGGGTATTGATAGGTTCTACTAGGCAACACAGGTGACACCAAAGAGATAAATGGCTATAAGGTGATTAGCTGAGTTAGGTAGTTATATAAATTGATATGAAAGGACTCATAACTACTGAGGTATATCGCACCATCATCATGTAGATTTTGTTAGATCGGTCTACATATACGTAATTCTACCTTAGCTACATAGCTACACTAGGTACTGCATGTGCAGACTGCATAAGGGTCCATGATAACAATTACAAATAACATTCCACATTTTGAATGCACCAAACTACCAAGACCTATATGGATGTAGATGCTAAGAAACACAAAATTGTAGAAACAAGGTAATGACTCCATAATGTTGTCTACTATATCCTCCACCTATTTGATATTTCTCCAAATGAGAATATATTGAAGTAAGATATAGCCAGAGGGGGAGTTGGTCAGTCGTATCCAGATAGTTTATCAGCAACCTACCTGCCTACCTACCTACCTACCATAGACCCCAAGAATGTACCTACATCCAAGAGCTCCAAGAGTTGGGGACAAAAGCGGCGATGTAGCTAGGCTCGATCCGTCACTTTTTAAAGCCGAGTACTTGGACGGTACCTATATCAGCCCCACCTGGATACCTCCGGGCGTATTGGTAGGTAGGATTGCAACAAAAAAAACAAAAAGGTACACGGCTCCTCCAATTGTCCTCCAATTGCCGATAGGGAATGGCAAATCTCGTACAATTGATGGCATTGATTGATTGATACGCACCCCAGTAGCAGTAATAAGACGTTTTGGAGACCAAGAGAAAGACGAATGCCACCTTGATTACTGCGAAGAAGCGTTTTTTTGATGACTGGGCGATAGCGCGTGCGTGCGGAGGGTGGCAGTCGGAACGGCCAATGGCCCTCGCTACGAACGGCAAACCGGCAAGACGGAACAGCAACACCCTCCCTTTCCCTCTCCATCATCTTCTCATCTTCCTGCCCAGCGCAAGCCAGCGTACCCTTGGCCCTCCGACTAGCCTAGCCCATCGACCCTCGCGCATGCCGCCAGGATGTCGAGGTCTTGGCGGCTCTTCCCTTGCACCCCATCACATTACGTCAATTTGCTTCGCCAGGGCATGGTGGGTACTGTACAGGTGGGGTGGCATCGTTGTTGTTGCGTGTGTCGTGTGTTATCTCTCGTGCTCTGCTGTGGTCGTGCTGTGGTCCTGCCGTGGTTTCCCTTGGTCATTGCTTGGCCGGCGCTCTTGGCCGTGCAATTCTTTTCAGCATCGGCCCTCGTCATTGGTCGCGGCTCATTCGCGCCATCGCCACGGAATAGCGGAGCAGGGGAAAGGGAAAGTCGGGCACGGACACTCGGACTTTCCGCACGCGTACAAAGGGGGACTTTTCAAGGTGCGCTAGAGCGGGAGCCTCAACCTTATTATTCCGGAAACTTCAAGCTTATCTATCCATTAAGGTAATGTGCATATGCGTGTATTACCTAGGTAAGGTTAGGTGTACTACCCAAGCAATAACATTCATTGTGTCGTTCGCTGTCCCGGGACTAGGTCGGTATCGTAGGGTATGATGATGACCTGTTGGAATTCATTCCCCCATGGTTGTTTGGTTGGTCGGTTGGTTGGTTCCAGCCACGGCGAAGTGGACGCGTGCCGTGCCTCGCTCGAGCCACACCGCTTCGCCGGCTCGTTCGCCGGCTCCGGCCTGTTTCACCGTGGTGCACGTGGGGGTTTACCATGGGGTTTCACGTTCATCTGCCAGTCGCGCGACGAGCACACGAGTACATGCCTGGCTTATCGAGGTCACGAGGCCTGTTGGACGTCTGGCACGCTGCAATATGCACGCTACAGCCACAGTTCAACCCCCCCGTCCATAATCCATCACTATTGCTGACTGCAGTCCTTGTGTGAAAAAATGGCTTGTCCTTGCGATCTTGGTTTGGGTTTTAGCACATGTTGTGGAAGCCCAATCCCCCCCCCCCCCCGTATTGACTCCCTTGTTTACCCAACCGACATAGGCATCTGTACCGCCGATGGCGGCGTTCAGGTTTACAAATGTAAACATGGGTTTCTCTTCAATTACATGCCCTTTTCGGAGAACCAGTCATACCTATTACAGAACCATATAGCATCGCATCGAAATTTCTTTGGGGTTCATTGGTTTGTGTGCAGGATGAGCCTCTATTTCGCACGCCCGTCAGTAGCTACATCGTCTTTCTTGTTGAAATTGTATCAGGTTGTAATGGGAGGATTCGAGGAGGTCATTGTGACGATGAGACCTAAGACTTTTTAGTTCCGTACTCGATACCAGGGTAAGACGTCAATTCCACATGTTCTAGTCTCTACAGTATTACCATCACACAACTTACAACCTACTTCGTCTTGGTGCCTAAAGCCTAGAGTCTTCTTTGATCTTCATACCATTATACAAGGGAAAAGGGAACCGTCATCTAACCGCCATCTAATTTAAGGCAGCAGGAGTACTCCCTCACAATGCTGGCGTCCCTTCCCGCGTTGAATCGGGTCAAGAGCCTCTAATATTCGCCATATGCGTGTAGAACGATCCAATCGCTGACCCTAGGCATCGCGTCATATCGAAAGGCAAGAAAGATTCTGTTAAACGCGTCTCTCGACATGCACGTTTGTTACACGCAAACCGATCCGACACCAAGAAAAAGAAAGTATCAAGGAGTTTAGCGTCGAGTAATGCCAATGACACTTTTAATAAACATGGAGTGACCTTGGAAGCATGTAGCGCTCCGGGATACACAACGCAGGGCATTGCTGGAGTTAGTATCCTTATTGGATAGACATCTATTGAGTCTCAGCTCTAGCTTCCTAACAGCGCTCTCCTAGATCCGATTTTTGGTAGCCAGTAGGCATAGATTATACAGGTAAGTTAGTATATGCTTTTCCGAAAGTGTTACAGCCGATATCCGTTGTACTCTACTAGAAGGCGACCTAAATCGAGGCAGGTTTCCCACTTGTGGCCTCAAAACAGTACATATTCAGTTAGAAAGGATTCAATTTGTCCCTAGAAGTCAATATATTAAACCTCACCGACGAATCAAACTGCATGATTATAGTACCTCTATTTTCATTGCTAAGGTTCCATTGAAGATAGTATCTGTCTATCTTGCGAAATTCTGCAATCAATCTCGAATTAAACTAAAAAATCCATCTTGAGCTTCCCTCTGAACGAACAATACAAGAAAAACATATATCAGTCTATCAATAATATAAAACTACCATCAGAACACTATCTACGCAGCTAGCAGGCTATATACACCAGAAGGTATATTAGGCAGGCCATTATCAAAATTGATTAATACCGAGAGCATGATTGCGAGATCCTTCAACAAACTGGGGAAGGTATTTCAAACTCAGGCACGAAAAGATAGGCAGCTCAAGGCAGAATCCGAAGATTGCCTATCAGCAAAGACAACCAATCTGAGCCCGTACGAGCCCACGAGCTACATTAGAAACTCCAAAGCGACGCGTCTTCGGATATCGAAATCCGCGGTTTCTCTTGCCCTACTAGGTAGGTAGCTATAGTGGAGTCAAATATGAAGGAACTGAGCGCCGTATCTCCAATTCACCCGTTCGGGGTGGAGATAGGCATCGGAACGCCCGTCTTTAAAACATTGTCAGTGAATGATGGAGAAGAGGCCGATCTATGCTAGATTCGTGTTAGTACGACCGTAGGAGGTAAATGTCTGCTCTGCAGAATTGCGCGACGACGCATGAGCTCAAAATACTTGCATAATACTAGTGGTAGCACAGTCTTGTTCTCCTCAAGTAGTTGTAGAATACCCAAGATAGCGCAGCCCATGTAGCTATCCTACCTCCTCCGAAGCGTTTCATCGCTCCTTTTTCAGATTGAATCATCTGTTCCAAAGACGTACAGTAAGAGACGTAAAACGACTCGCTTCCACCACCACCCCTGTACGCTAAAATAAAACGGCCTAGACGAATAGATCTCGTGCGGGGCGCATGATGCGATATTCCCAGATACAGTTTACTAAGATTTATGGATCTCCATATCATTAGAACTACCGTATCAGGTATGCGGAACGGCCCGGCGACATTACGACTGTGACAGCATGACTGGAGAGCATCGACTGTGTCGTTGTGGCACTACCGAACGCGATGGGCCTGTCCCACGTGCGGCACGTACCTATTTCTATTGGCATCCCCGGGCCTCGATTATTCATTGTGCCCCGTAACTGAGCTCCCGTAAATGTAATTCGCGTTCCTGGATAGGGGATGGCTGGCCGTCGCGAAGTACCGCACGAATCGGCTAATAGCGAGCGCCGTCTCAATCCAGCTCGGCTGCAACTGTAGTAAACGGAATACGTTTCTCACGTAAATATCAACCTTGGCGGGTTGCATCTACCCTGCCCAGAGTTGTCATTAGCTAGGTTGATAGCCTATGGCTGATGAGTGTTTGTCCTTGTTTGTCTATACTGCAGGTACCAATCCCGCAGGGTCACGGCGTCAGGACCAGTGATCTGGCTACTGCTCAAGCCGCTGAATAGCTATGCAACAGGGTTATGATATGGGGGTGGCCAATCCCGAAACAGTTATTATCGTAAGCTTGGGTCTCATTCGGGTGGCAGCCATGGCAGCGAGGAAAAGCTTGTCCACGGACAGCGCCTCATGACCCACGATACCAAACATGGTAGTGCGTCGGTGTCCCCTCCTTACACGCCTTGAGCGCGAACTACCCGGGAAAACGCTTTACGTCGTTGTCCTCGCTTGTTTGGATTGGCGCAGCAGTGGTAACGGCAACGCGCTGTCTGCGGGGGATATCCAGAGCAACCAACTCACGTGGAAGTCTCCTCTCCGCCAAGATCAAGGCGGTGAGCATGGTGTCACCTACGACGGATACTGACGCCGTTAGCAGAATATTTGGAACATCCTCTACAGTGAGGGCTTTTGGGCGGTGGGAGGTAGTCAAGTGAAAATGATAGAGCAGCACGAAGACTCGTGTTCTCTAAGAGGGGTCGAAAGCAAGCAGACCGCCAAACCCAAAATAAATATTGCCGCCGTTGGCTTAAGAAGTTTTCATGATGGCGCGAGGTTAGTTTTATCGAACCCGTCCGAACGTAGAGCCCGGCTGTATAATGCAACGACGGCGAAACCGCTGCAATCTGCAGCTGGTTCTCGTTTCCCGCATCGGCAACTCTACCCAGATTTCGTACCTAGCAACCGAGGAAAAAAAGTAAGTCAACTATTTCACGTGGGGGTGCGCGTTGCTTCATGTGGTCGGCGCATCAATATCTATCACCGCTCCTAACTGATGAGTCTGCAAGTGTTGCCTGGGTCAATTGGATATTGGGCACCTCTGCATCATACCCAGCGTCTAGGTCGCTAATAGTCACATAAGAACGCAAAGCTGTCTATAACATAATTGAATCGAGGTGAGAAACCAGGCGGTTTGTGTCAACGGATCGGGGACTCACATGATAAGGCCATGGTCAATGAAAGAAGCCAAGCGACGCAAAGAATAGCATGGCCCCCGCAGATGTGACTGGTTGCAAATGGACAGGAGAGGAGAGCACCTTGATGGAATGAATGCAAGTCACGAGTCGTCGTAGGGCATCCTTACAGCAGTGCCCTTAACTTGAGTCGGTGATATATGATAATTCGAGCCTGCCGCGGTATGCTTTAGAGAGAGCCTTCCTTCCTTCCTTCCTTCCTGTTAGCAGCAGGTGTTGCAGCTAGGCGGCGTAAGGGGGTGCGTCATGGGTTGTACAGCATGATGCAGCACTTAGTGTAGAACGCTGTGCCGCCAACCGAACTGTGCGAGATTGAAATGACTGATCAGGTAAATCAATGAGGATAGTAACTACTTAGGTTATGTATGTAGTTAGGTAGTATTATGATATACTCCTGCCGCCGGATATGGGGTGGACTCTGGACCGGGTGCCCCGGACGCCGCTCACAACCATGGTGCTGGTAAACGGAAGCACAGCATGCCAATGAGACGGAACAAGCAAAGTGTCAGGCGACGTTTTCAACCCTACCTACAGTAAATGCGCACATCTATGTAGATTAGAGCCTTAGCGGAGATTACTGAGATTAATATGCGTTAGCCGACAGCAAGTCGCTATAGTCGATCAGTCGTTCAGCTAAACGCGACATATATCGAACATTTAAACCGCTGATACTTCAGTACCTATGTTCGTACACATGTTGACAGTACCCTACCTAGTAGGTAGATGGACCTAGCTTGACCTCTTATGCTACCTACCTAGGTACTGTAGTAAACTGTTCTAGTTCATTATAGTGGAATATATAGAAGATACCTAACCTAGATACCTAACCTAGATACATACATACCTACCTAGTGTACATAGTACCTAGGTAGTATGTCTATATCGCTCAGCCCCCGAGAGTGCTAAGCGTTAAGAAGTACAGTGCATTACATTGATAACTCGCCTGGTCAAATTATCTTAATTGTCGTCATGATGTACCCAGGTACCTAGATACTTACACATACATGGCAAGTCTAAATGGAGTGTGGGCGCCCGGGCCGTTCTGGAAGACTTCGATAATCCATAGCGTAGCAACTACCCGGATCGCCACAACAGGCCGGTTAAGGAAATCAAAGTACTGCAGCCAAGAACACCCATATTGAAAATGATATGTATCCCGGTAGCTGGTATGAAAACTTTACTTGTACAATCTCGCAGGCAGGGCAAGTGCATTAACTACATTATTAGCATTAATAATCTGTAATCTGTAATCTGTAATCTATACTGTACATAATGCCCGATCCATGCGCAAATCCGACCTCCGACCGCCGATAAATGCAGTTCTGAAGCCACTATTGTTATCAGTTAAACGAGTAATCGTGGCTTGCTTTGACGATCGATGTACCATAGATTCTGTAGGTACCTACTGTATCATCGTACTTACACCTCATTAATAAGGGTTGATTAGTCGTGTTATCTTGATAGGTACACTACGCAGCTGTCCAGCATCCCCAGCAGCCCTACCAACCAGAACAGAGCTATAAGCGAGATTCAACAGGGGTTTCTCGCAGCATTCAGCCAACCAACCAGGCATCCGTAAATCTACCTAGGTAGCTCTCATTACGCCATGTCGAATCGTGACCCATGACCACGACAAGGTGCAGCAGGGCGAGGTCTAGGTCTAGTCAACTGGCCGAGCGACTCATCGTCTTCGAGTGCAGTTGCTGGAGTTCTAGGCTACCACTCGGGTTGTTTCAATTTCGATATTGATATTAATAGCAACATCATCTTAATTTTATAAGCAGACGTACAGTAGGAAGTAATGTTGCACTCAATGCATCAAGTTTGCTATTCACAGCTTTTCTACCCCAAACAATGACTAATACTCTCTACACATCGACGCAGAAGGTTACCCCTCCCTCCACGACTCCAACATCCGCCGGCAACCTCGTGGGCAAGACGGCAATTGTAACAGGTTCTAACAGTGGCATCGGTCTTGAATGCGCTCGTCAATTTCTCGACAGGGGCCTAAGTAAACTCATTCTAGCCGTCCGCGATGAGAAGGGAGGGGCAATCGCCAGGGAAGATCTAGCATCTGGCCGAGCTCTTGAACCCGATGCCATCGAGGTGTGGCATCTAGACTACAGCTCGTATGATTCCGTCACGAGCTTCGCTAAGCGCGCGAACGGCCTCAAGAATCTCGACGTCGCAGTGCTGAACGCTGGCGTTTATCGCATTCCCCACGTGGTCCTACCAACCGGTCATGAGGAGGATATCCAGGTCAACTACCTATCAACAGCCCTCTTGGCAATCTTACTGCTCCCCATCCTTGAAGCGAGGAGGCGCTCCGAGGACAGCCCCGGCCGCCTGACCGTCGTGTCATCTAGCGTGGCGGCCTGGTCCCGGTTTAAACCGCAGGATGGGCGCCCCCTGTTGACGTCTCTGGACGAGCCAATACTCGACCACCATCAGCGATATTGCACCTCGAAACTCCTCGGGCAGCTATTCTTGACCGAGCTGACCCGGCGTGTGCCACCTTCAGTCGCCATTGTCAACCACGTTAATCCCGGTCTTTGCTATGGATCCGGCCTCACCCGAGATGGCGCCGGCACGCTATTAGGTTTTATCGTAGGATTTGTCTTTCGAATTTTTGGCCGTTCCTGCGTCAGCGGCGCTCGATCTATCGTGGATGCCGCAGTAAATCATCGCGAGGAGGTTCACGGCCAGTACCTAGATGGAGGTATCCCTACGAAGTATGTCCCCTGCCTTGTTCATAAAATTATTGATCGCGCTTCTAATTTCTTGAGTCATAGAATGGCGTCAATTGTATATACAGCGGAGGGAGAGCGAATAGCGCAGAGTTTATGGAAGGAGACGATGAGCGAGCTATCATTTGCTGGCGTTGAAGATGTGATCAAAGCCCTCTCCATCTGAATCGCCAGCTTCGTCAAGACCTCAATCAATCAGTCGTAGCTATTGTTTATAGTTGTTCTTGTTGTGCAAAGGACCCTGGAACATGTTTATACTTCTGTCTTACTTGTGATAAAAGGTTTGGTGTATATATTTCAACTGTTTATATTATACTTTACTAGTATTCTCTGCTGTTATAATTTATTTAGTGGTAATTTATACCATAATCATGGTATTTTATACATTCCCTAACGGCGTTAAAAATTCTTGCTACTCACTCCTATTCTCTTCCTTACTTCGGCGGGGTTCTGATAATAGCTGCTCTATAATATTGTTTTTCAGCTACCAATCAAATCACTCAGAAAGCGGAATTAAGAAGCGAAAAGAAAAAAAGGGAAACAGTTCTATTGCTAGAAAAACGCCATAAGCCCGAAGTCTATATCATAGATGATAAGCCCAGTAGAAAACTTTACTGTACGCTAACAAAATGTGTTCATCAGGTTCAAGACCCTTAATTTCTTTCAGCTGAGCAAACCATTTTTATCCGTGACAAATATATTTATAGGTAGCCCAATAGTAGGATCTAGTGTTTCAAATATCTTAGCCCAGCTGAAAAAATATAGTAGGAGCTGTGGCGGGAGCATTGCGAATATAGAGTTACTGACCGTGTTGACAACAAGGGCCATTACGGCTGCTATTGATATATGGATAAATTTATATGTATAATTATTACCAAATAATTTAACAAGATTTAGACCGAACGTGGCTACCTAGTGCTCCGGGGACGGACTCTTAGAATGACCCCTTGTGCTAGATATTTCTGCAAAACTTAAGCGTGTTCGAAAATGTAAGACGCTGAAGACGACAAACAGTTTTGGCAATTAATGTTCTGCTATTTAGAACTATGATATTAAAAGTACGAAGTTTTCGCTCCATAATAGCCACATCAACCTAATCCACGGTGATAGATTGTGTAGAGGATAACTGACGAGGTAAAATGATATTTGTGTATAAGGAACTTTTTGTTTTCGGGGAATGCCTTAGCGTCGAGAAGCGATCTTAGTCTTGCTACCTTCGTTTTCTCGGTGGCTGGGAAGTCCGTAACTTGATGTCTCGTCGCAGAGAAGGTTAATTACGCGCCTCTTCAGAAACGGTACTGTCGTAAGACATGTAGACAAATGGACTTCTATTATATATAGTCAGAATAGCCTCACGTAGGTGTTTTAGAGACACTCGCGCAACAGCAAGAGTCTATTGCCTACCACATATACGAGCTTTGTGATAGATCCGCTTGAAAACAGGTTATGCATTCAGTGTTGAATTTTCTCTCGTTTTGTTTGGGACAATTTGAGGCTCATTTATCCAACATGATACTAACTCTTGTAGTGAGTTATGAATCCTAGAATACACAGGAATTGTTAAGGTTATCTAAGAAAGAGAGCAACGTGAAAAGCTCCTATCATACTATCAATAGCCATAAAACTGCAGTTATCACCCTGTCTGGTTTTGACGCTGAGTTCAAAATTTTACTCCGAAGCTACAGATCTTGACGATGATCGACAGCTGAGAATTGGGGGAATATAACTTAGCCTAATGAAAACTACGTGTAGCTGCACCCTTGGTTGATTGAACAGGATTGCAGTGGCAGAATTGCAATGAGACGAAAGCCCAACTTTGAATAGATAAGATTTGTGCTAAATGAGGAGTAGTCTGAGAGAGAGAGACAACTTCTAATACCAGGCAACAATAGGTGAAATTTCCTACTTGAAAAACTATGTATATAAATCTAGGACCCCGGCCTGTCCAAGTCAGTAGCACCTGCGACAGCTCTCTTTAGCCAGACACACGCCACTCGCACACAAGGGGATTCGGGGAACATAAGGAACAAGTGAGGATATACCGACAACAATAAGGGCTCCTCTTAGTTAAGACCCTCGCGCAACAACGGAGTTTCATTGACCCCCCCATACCTGGCCCCAGGCCCTGGCTAATTGTGTCAATAAAGCTCAATCAGACTTAAACCTACTCCTCGGAAATAATATATCAACCCCTCTACAACTGTTGGGGAAGTCGTCTAAGCCCAAACGAAATTATAACTTCTCTTATGTCTTTTGGAACTGTACCATCTACGTCCCCCGTTCGTATGTGTATACGACTAGAAGTGGTGACAGGATCGTAATAGCTTCAAACAAAGCACTCAAAAGGGGGTCCAAGCGCACCCGTACGTGAGATATAATCGTGAGGACCCCGATTTGAGGAGAAATGAATTCTTACTAAGTTATACGTAAAGGACTCCAATTTAAGATCCCAGAACCCCTCAATCTTGGAGACTGCCACACCTACTCTTTGACATTTGTATGCAAAATATTGGGTAACGCCCAACTCACAGACACTTCCTGAGACCGTCAATGTTTTCCCGGCCGGCATGAGTATGGTCAAAGGTGCATATAGTACCGATACTATTGCCGACGATCGAATGCGGGACTCGTCTCAAAGCCAAACCTCCAACCCCGGCAATTATGCCCCGGGGAGGTTCTTTGCGGGGTAGGAAGGGACCTCTAACACGGCATTAAGAAGGCATTGAAATCTGGAAGGAATATTCTTTTCTTTTTGAGACCTAGCTATTTAGAGATACTGTATAGCATGGCCGACTCCAAAAACGATAGCACATATGTGCCCCTTCTCTCAGAGAAGCACTCGGGAATTCCCGAGTGGCTCCTTGGAAAGGCGCAGGAAGCAAAAGCTCATGCCTTGTCGGTCGCAACAAAGGTCCAGGGTCCGAGGCAACGAGGCCCCGTATACCCCCCAGGTGTGGAGGAGAGCGTCTTCCGCAAGGCTCTAGATGAACTTCGTGAGCAATTAGGGCCAGACCATGTGGTTCTCAACGACCAGCCCCTCCAAGACGGATGGTGAGTTTGCCTAATCATGTACAATACATGGTTCACAAGCTCGGGGCGCTGCACGCAAGACTGACATGCTACCTAGGTATATGGAGCGTAAGCTTGGTCTACAGCATCATCTGCAGTGTCCAGAACTAACAGACACCTTTTAGATCCTAATACCCACGACATGATGTACGTGCTTGACGAAGAGGAATTAGTCCCTTCGGCAATGGTGTATCCGGGCAATACAGAAGAAGTACAGCAAGTGGTCAGGTGGGCGAACAATTACCGTATCCCCATCTTCCCCATCTCGATGGGCCGAAATTGTATGGCGTTGATGCCTCCAGTAGTAAGCAGTTGATACTAATATCATAACTTCTTAGTTGGCTATGGCGGGGCAGCACCTCGGGTCCGGGGCTCTGTTTTGATCGACCTCGGCAGGCGGATAAACAAAATCCTAGATATCAATCCGGATGACTATACGTGTCTGGTCGAGCCAGGCGTCTCCTTCTTCGCTCTCCACGATGAGATTAAAAAAGAGGGTACGACCACCTCTGGATAGATCCTCCAGATGTCGGTGGTGGCTCTGTAATTGGAAACAGTTAGTCCCCTGGAGTCTTTTATTCCCCCTTTTGGCATGTCTCAGAGCCCTAAATTGCCTTAACGGGCATTTTCTGCTCCTGCACGCTCCTGAAACCTTGAGTAATTCTTACTATAACTGGACATTATTGACTCTAGTGCTATAATAGCACTCGATAGGGGGGTTGGCTATACACCATATGGTGATCACTGGGCGGTTCATTCTGGCCTAGAGGTGGTACTTCCAACAGGCGAAGTCATCAGAACTGGGATGGGAGCACTCCCAGGCAACAATACGTGGCAATCCTTCCCCTACGGCTTTGGTCCATATTCCGAGTAAGTTAATGACGCACATGGCGATAAATGGCAAGAAAGTCGCTAATTTCAACATACGTCAGCGGCATCTTCTCACAATCGAACTATGGAATTGTAACGAAGATGGGAATAACTTTGATGCCGAACCCGGGCGGATATGAGAGCTTCGTAAGGATACTTGACCAATTCGATAGTATGGGTATTTACTTCTTAGCTAGATGTATACATTCCCAAAAGAGGAAGACCTCGCGCAGCTGGTATGTATCATTACACTCCGAGGGTCCATACGAGAAACAAATCAGTCTAACACAGTCCAAGATCGAAATAATCCGTCCGCTGAGGATCAGTAATATCCTCGAGAACGTGGCGCAATTGCGTCACGTGATCCAGAGCATTGCGGTTTTGGGAAACCCTCGAAGCACGTATTATACAGGGGACGGCGCCATACCTATAGACATCATCCATGAAGCGGTGTCCAAGACTCCATTGGGTGATCACACGTGGGTCTACTTCGGGATGTCGTACGGGCCACCTCACATCCGGAAATACAAGCTTGACATCATCGACGCCGAGTTCAAGAAGGTGCCCGGTGCGCGACGCATCGACCCGGCCACATTACCGCCCGACGAATATTTCTGGGTGAGGGACCGCATCGCGTCTGGGACACCCGACGTCCAGGAACTGCGATGGGTTCAATGGGTACCTAACGGCGCGCACATCGCTCTTTCGCCGGTGAGCCCGATCCGCGGGGCCGACGCGACGCGACTCATCGAGATGGCGCGGCGGCGTCACGACGAGTTCGGCATCGACCTGCTGCCGGCCTTCATCGTCGGCCTTCGCGAGATGCACCTCATTGTGGAGATCGTGTTTGACCGTACCGACCCGGCGCGTCGTAAAGCGGCATTAGACTGTCTCCGGGCCATGGTCGACGATGCGGCGGCATCCGGCTACGGTGAATACCGCACGCATCTAGTGCTGATGGACCAGATCGCAGGCACGTACAACTGGAATGACGGCGCGTTGATGAAGTTCAACGAGAAGCTCAAGGATGCGCTCGACCCGAACGGCATCCTCGCGCCGGGACGATGTGGTATCTGGCCCAGGAGGTACCGGAATCGTAATTGGGAGATGAGGCGAGGAGGGGACAACTCTCAGGGGGATGGTGTGGCGTCGGATTGATCGATACCGGTATTAAGTACGGAGTACCTATTAAAATACAGTAGATACTAAGATTCTTGAAGAGTTCTAGTTTGAAGTTTGGTGGCTTGCGTCAACGGTAGTTAAGATTGTTGTTGTGCACGAGCTTACACATATGCCCCAGCTTACCCGCCCGCCTACATGTACACTACATACTCCAGTAGCAACCCTACCACAGATCATGTGCTGTAGGTAGCTACCTACCACACTGCTGGGTATACCTACCTGCCTTGTTAGGACCCTTTCGCAGTAGGTAGGTATATATCTACAACTACCGGTATATGTAGTGTGTAATATAGGTAGTGGTGGTTAGGTAGGCACAAGCATGCTGAGTTGGGTAACCGCAGAGCAGAACACCGAGGTATGTAGCTAGCTACCTTTTACAGATCCAAACGTAAATATTAGCAAATATTAATGGCAGCCATGCATGTACCCGGTTACCCTCGTCGATGGTTAGAGTTTCTGTTACGAAATTGTACCGTACAGACACTGTACCAAAGGTACTAGTGTACAGACATGTCGTCATTATAGAACTTCATTCCAGCGGTAGATTGCGTGCTGGTATGCTTCGGGGAACCTGGCAGGCATGTACTTCTGTCGGAAGGCGGCGTACGAAGTAAAAACATGCGTACTGTGCCTAAATCTCGGTACCTAGGTATTGACGAGCGATGTCTTGCCGCGGAGATACAGTTTGAGCCTCTGTATTTGTCTTTTCTTTTGGGCCAAAGATATAAACAGAAGAAGGTGACCCGGCGCTTCGGTGCAAGATGCAAGATGCACTCGATGCGAGATTCTGCAAACTGTGGTTTGGAGTTGGTTGCCCAGACCCCTGATCCCCCCTTTCGCTATAGCACCTGCTGCAGTGGCTATAGCACCCGCAGTGGCTGACTATAGCACCCCTCTGGCTGACTATAGCACCCCCTCCCCCCCCTGTGAGCGTCCCATCGTCATCCCAACTCCGGTCGCCCTACTACCTAGGTATCATGGCTCCACTCTGGCAGCTACACTTCGACATTGATCGCTATCTAAATCCCATAATACCACCGCCGCCCTGGGAAGTCGTTCCGTATCCGATATCCTACCTCCTTGGTCACAGGAGATTCCCCGCCGACAAGAAGTATGGCAACATCTTGCTCACCTTACGGGCCTTGCTGGGTGTCTTTGTTAGTCTGGTGTTGATCCAGCTTCTGAGCCATCAAATCCCTTGGGTGGCAGCAAATGGTCCCCGCGTCGTAGCGAGCTTCGTATGTCGTCATCCTGCTTGTGGCGTCTTATTTAGTTCCCGTGGCCTATTCTGACGAACCGGTACTGTAGGGAGCCGCTGCTGTGCTTGAATTCTGCGCCTTCGAATCGCCATTCGCGCAACCGCGGAACTTCCTCGTCAGCCAGCTCATAGCTAGCGTCACCGGGGTATCGCTCAGTAAACTATTTCAGTTGCGCTCTAATGATGATTGGGTCCGCTGGTTCGGCGGCGCGCTGGCCTGCGCTATCACGACGGCCTTGATGGACCTTAGCAAGACCATCCACCCGCCTGCCGGTGCCACTGCGCTGATAGCCGTCATAGACGACAGTGCTCAGAATATCGGTTGGAAGTTCATACCCCTGGTTCTCCTCGACTGCAGCATCATGCTACTCGTCGCTCTCATTTTGAACAACGTTTTCACCCGGTTTCCTATGTATTGGTGGACGGCACATAACTTGGCAATCGTCCCATCAAAACCACTTAGCGACGCATCGCTTGGCGACGAAGAGACGGCGTCCAAGGCTCAGGCGGCGGAGATCGTCATTCTGCCGGGTGGTGAGGTCGTCGTACCGGAGCACATACAGCTGTCGCCGGAGGAGAAACTATTATTAGAACAAATCTCAAGTAAATTGTAGGCCAGGGTGCCTCTCCCGGTGTTTATGATAGCGAAAGACAATCGAATTGGGATATCTAATAATTAATCATGTTAACGCCTGCATACTAGGAGGTGAGCGTTGGACACGATAATGACATCTTCAAACCGCTAAGCAGTATCCAGTCATAGCCCAACAGCCCTCAATTCTCGCCTACCGCATTCTGATGAAACAGAACGAGAGAAAGAAGAACGAATCAATATTATGAAACTAAAGAGATGAATATTTCATATTATTTTCTTTATTGCTGTTTACGACAAATCGTCGGAGACAGGCAAAAGCCAGTACTTCCTATATATTTCCAGTAGCTTACCAGAGTCTTCGTTCGTGATCGGGCACTATTAAGACAACTTGATTTACAGCCGAGCATAAGACGTTGCGTTGTTGGAAGAGTCGGTTCATTTTTACCCCTCCTCTAGTAGCTACCTGCTGTACATAGGTAGCTAAGGTGAAGAGCGAGGATTAGGTAGTGATCCCATATTATACTCATATGTTACGATTACATGCATGCTACATGATCGGGTGCCCTATAAACTCATAGTGTGGTTTTGTAAGACTTGAATCATGTGCACAAATTTCATCATCAGTGGATACATACCGAAAGAGCTGAATGCTCGTATCTAGAAGACCCTAATGGATTGTCTTCATCTAGCACCTTGTTGCAACGCCTAGATGTGCCCCAGGACAAAGGATAAAACAAAGGCCACCATGTCCCGATCCGGTTGGTTTAATAACTGGTCGACTTTCTCAGATTATATTTTAATAGGTTTCTATCACTCATGTACCTTTCCTAACATGCGTTCAATTCGGATCAAGTTTCCCAATGCCAGTTAGCAATACACAGGTCACTATCAAAATGAATGCTACCTTCCTTAAGCCAGGACAGAGGCGCTTCGAAACCTCACAGGCCGAAGCTTGGAGAAGCATCCGGCAAAGTCGGCGTCAAGTCGAAGATGCCGCCAGTAGACTCCAGACCATTTCGATCGAAGCAATGGCACCGTTGGAGTCAAAGTCTCCGCGCTCCCGTCCCCTGAGCTCATTGGAGAAGTTGCCTGAGGAAACCCTGATCGCCATCATGGAGTATCTCGATTACGAGAGTTTGTACCGCCTAAGCCAGACAACGGGCTATTTCCTGAGGTTATCGTTCGATAGCACCTTCGAGTCGGATCCTTCTTGGAGGACCTTCCGTCATACTGTCGATTTGCTGGGAAATGGGCCTAAGGGGAGGGTTCTGGATTGGGTCAGGCAAGAACCCCAGTCGCACAACACGAATCACCACCACCTAGATACGCGCTAGAGTCGATTATCGAGACAGAATCGGGCGCAAATTCCAGGTTTTGGATACCAATTTTGGAAAGAAAGTGATGCGACATTCAACTGAAGACGAAGGTGAGAGAGATGATGATGATGATGATTGCGGACAAGGAGACGGCAGGGACATGGACGACTTTCACGAAGAATGCCAAGACTCCGTATGGAAATACGTGTGATAAACAGAACCTTGAAGCTTTAGGTATTGATGCGTAACGTGACGGGCATCCTGCGACCAGAAGTATACGAGGTGCGACGGTAACCATGTCGGAAGTCGTAGTAAAAGTATATTCTAAGAGCATGTAGCCTTTATATGTCGCTGTACTTAGGGCTTGGAAGAATATTCCAATTGCAATAATATCCTGGGTTGTCATGAAGGTCTTATCTAACCCCTCAGGGATTCGGCCAAGTAAGACATTGACAGGCTATGTGTTTGAATAACCTAGCTATCCCTTGCCTAATACGGTCCCGACTTCGCTCTCGTATGTGTGCCTCGGTGTACTATAGGAGATCAACTAAATACGGGACACCGAAAGCTAGACCCTCGTACAGAGTCTCACATCCGTATGACTAGGTACCTAGGCATATACATGGTATGCAAGACCCAGTCTCAGTACTTATGACATTCACGAAAAAATTACTGAAGTTACGACAACACGATAATAATGCCGAAAACACGCAGATTCTCCGAAGCTCACAAACAAGATTATACCTATGATAGCCCTATTATGCGTACCTGCTTGTCTGTTCCTCAGACCATTTCCAAAACTTTTGTGCGATGCCTGTTCCACCCTCTTCCTCTGGCTTGGAGCCCTCGAGTAAGTCTTTGCGAATATCTTCAATGCGACCCCATGGGACAACTACATAAAGGGGATTAGTCGGTTGATGAACAAAACAGTTCTCTAGTACAAGCTTACTCCACGCCCCCGAGTTCTCTTTAACTTCATCTGAGATACCGGCAAAGAGCGTAGTGTAGGCACCGTTGATAGTCGGGTATGTTGTTGCATTTCTAAACAGCATTTCGAAAAAGTTACAGTTGCGGTCAAGGTCTGACTTCAAATTTCCCGGATTTAATGCCTGGAATGAGAGATGAAATGTTAAGATCACGTTCAGTAAACATCTCTAGCTAGTAAGAAGATGGGAGACCTACCACGCTGACGACCCCGTCGTCCCGGTGCCGTCGGGCGAACTCGGCGGCATGATAGAAGTTGCCGGCTTTGCTGACGCCGTATTTCCAAGGGTAAAAGGTATCACGCTTGTAATCAAGATTATCAAAATCGATACCACCTTTCGGGCTCAGATGCTCCGCGGCCGATGAAGAAGTCCAGACCACACGTACAGATCCATTTGCCGCCGTCTTAGCGGTCGAGATTAGCATCGGTGTCAGTAACTGTGTGAACAAATAGGGGCCGAGGCAGTTGGTGCCGAGTTGGAGCTCATATCCCTGCGCCGTCTTGCTACCATGCGGCGGGAACACTGGATACGGCCATACAACATCCGCGATCAGCAATCATCATCTAGTGGTGCCTTGAAAACAGGGAAAGCTTTAAGATATACTTCTGGCCTAGACAGGATTCGTCGCGGTCTAGAAACGGCCAGAACCCCCCCAAAAAAAATATGACGCCGAGCGCCGAGAATTACTTACTAACACCTGCGTTGTTGAACAGTACATCCAAGCGTTTCTCTCGGGCTAGGAACACCTCAGCGGAGGTTTTGATTGTACTCAAGTCGCTGAGATCTAACTGCAGCAACTCTAACCGGCCGTCAGATGACGGATGTGCGTCTCTAATTGACGCGATGGCACTGTCCCCCCGTTCGGTATTCCGTACAGCGACCCAAACGGTGGCGTTCTTAGAGTACAAAACCCGCGCGACTTCTCTGCCAATGCCGGTGTTGGCCCCTGTGACTATGTAAACCTGGAATGGTGGTCAGCAGTACTCAATTAGGGGTAGGTAAGCTGTTCACCTTTCCGGAGAGATCTGTGATATCTTTCTCCGTGTACGTGGGTTTGCCGGGGAAGAGCTGATAGATTGCGGATAAATAAAAATGCGCCATTATAGTATTATTAATCAGAAACACTCATCAATTAAAAACGATGATGGGTTTTGATACCGTCTTGAGGATGCTCACTGTAATACACAACGCCACGATAAACTTGTTTTAGGGTGTGGGCAAAAACGTGGACAGTTTACATGTAGGTCGGTACTTACCCCTGTGGGCCCCCCGCAGCGATAGATGTCCCTCCGCTAGCGGAGATAGTTCAGCTACCTAGGAGATTGTCCGACGGCGGGTCAGCTTTAGTCAATTATTAATCTGGACGTCGTGTATTTTGGTCTACGCTAACTACATGATTTTCTTTAAATTTTTTATACATAAAACCTGGATCGGTGATAAGTAAATATAATTCACCCCGACTTGTATTAGTAGTATAGAAGTGATGTAGTTTGAGGGATGGATTGGCAGGGGCAAGTTGAGCACCCGGCCATTTGTACCTACGTACCCAAGCTACCCCCAGGCCACTCCACATGGTACCCCAGACCCTACTTATATGGTACCTTGGCACTTGATAGATGAATTCTTGAGGACCTGATGTATTTATTATATATATATATAAACGGCCGATGGTATCTTTCATGGCTCGCTACATATATAATTGTCGCAATGGCTAGCAGATAAACTTATAACAGTACTGTCAGCGCGGCACTCGAACAACGGAGTTAAAGTTCTTACAGTACTACCTAAGTACATGTTGTACTGGTTCCGCCATTCCTATGTACATACCTATGTAGGTACCACAATGCGTGTGGTACCCTGCATATACCTAGGTACATACCTAAGGTACTCCTACCCCTTGCTTTCGATGCTTACATTAGCGCCAGGGGGGGGGTATCCAAGATGATCACTATGATTGTCACCAATTTAGTGACTGTTATATATTTTCTAATTGCATTTTCTGTTTTAAAAACTATTACGGTAATTGTCATATATAAGTGACTATTTTTACGTAAAAAGAATTGCCTATACAAAATAGTCTTGAATATCTGTAACGGTTTTGGACCCCTGTGACCGTTTTTGAATTTTGGAAATCATATCGGCGATTCTGAGATCATGTCGGCAATTCTGAGATCATGTTGGCAACCAGCCAGCCATACTGCCTGCCTACAGGCCACACACACTGCCTACAGGCCACACACACTGCCTACAGGCCACACACACTGCCTACAGGCCACACCCCCCCCCCCCCCCAAATACTGCAATTGCAATTGCAATTGCAACTGCACCTTCAACCACCACTTACAACCACTATTTACAACTACCACTTGTAACTGCCACTTCTATAGAAACAATAGCCTTATAATAATCAATTGCAGCACTTACCTCTCACGCGTAGTGCCTCGTAGCGTAACTGTAATACCTTGTAATTGTAATTGTAAACCTATAGTTCGAACCCAGCTGTAACCATATAACTGTAGACTGTAACCACATAACTGTAGACTATAACCATATAACCGTAGACTATAATAAGCAAATACCTAAGTATAAAAAAAAAAACAATCGGGTAAATAAATATTTTTTTGCGGTATATTAGATTTGTTTGTAACCGTTTTGTTACTGTAATCGTTTTTAATTTTGGAGATCGTTTTAAAGTAGAAATTGTGTCGGCAATATGATTATTAAGAGAATATTATATAGCGGAGACCATTTTTAAAATCCGTGACCGTTTTGGTGATTGTTTCTAACAACCCCCCCCTTGCGCTAATGTAGGTAATCTTTAGGCATGCATTAGGTGGATCTGTTGCTTTTTATGTATGACTACCTACTGTACAGAGGTAGGTATTGTAGTTAGTACGGTACCTATACATCAGGATTGAATTATCAACACATCGCGACCTGTTATACATATGTAGTCCTCTTGATTAACACACCAGACGTGAAGAAGTAATGTAGGTTAGAGGGCCTCAGTAACCATCAGAAGTGAGACCACCGAGTTTCTTGAGCTGTTAGCATCATATTAACGATAAGATGGCTGGGCAACAACTGCCCAACAATGACTATACGGTTAACTACACATTTAAACACTTTCGATTTTAACCTCATCGCACACATTAAGTGTCTGGTTGGCGCTATAGATGTATGGCATGATGATTTTCGATCTACGATGACAGCGACGAGCGCCCCACTACAACACTCGCAGTCAGTTACAGCCACTTTGAGCGTGGTTTATAAGGGTTTCAGAAGCTTCTAGACATTGTCTTGGCCCAAAAAGGAAATCTTGTGCTCTGAAAATCACCAAAAATAAGAAGAAAATGGCTCCGAGAATTACTCACTAGTGTCTCTCAGTAGCTCCTGTAACCAGGTCGGCCAACCTCGAATGCCAGAAATGAAGCTCGCTGATCTGGGTATAATCAACTGGCCCCCCCGACGACTCTTAAGCTGGGCGACTATTGGCTCGGCGACCTGTTCGCTCGTGAGCAAACGGACACCGGCTCTCTCGAGATGGTGGACATGGCTTTCGATGAGCGGAGTGCGGACGTAGTTGGGGTGGACGACAGTGGTGAGAACATTTGGCGCTTTATAAGTGTGCTTGAGCTCGCATGTGAGCGCTTCGTGAAAAGCGAGAGCTGCGGCTTTCGTGGCTGAGTAATCAGCCGCGGTAGGTAATGCTACGAAAGAGGCAAGGCTTGCGACTGTGACGACATGACCCTTGTTCGTCTCAATCATGTGCGGGAGGAACTGCTGAGTCGTGAACCAATGCGATAGGGTGTTGACGGCGAAGATCTTGCGTAGAGAAGCTTCCGGCAACTTGAGAATGCTGGCCGGGCTGGTGACACCAGCATTATTGATGAGTATCGACGGGTGTCCAAGTTCCCGGCGGACAGAGTCCGCAGCTTCCGCCACTGATTCGGAGGACGTGACATCACACTTGAAGAAGCGTATATGAGTGTTGTTTTCCATCGATTTGGGTAAGTCTTGGATATCGAGAACAGCAACGCGCACGCCAAAGGCAGCGAGTTTCTCGACAACCAGCTTGCCAATGCCGCTCGAGCCCCCAGTGACGACGGCGATCTCGTTGGGCCAATCCCATCCCTTGCTCGCCGTCAAACGCCACGAGTTAGAGGCTACAGTATTCAGGACCTGGTTTAAGCGGCGCGCGACGCTCAGCACAAAGATCACACGCAGCACTTTCGCAGCGGTGGACAGATCGAGATTCGCTGGCGGTACGCGCAGACCGGGCAGTCTGCTTATGAAATCTGAGACAATACGGCGCACAGCATCCGGGGCGTACGTGACGGCAAAGAGAAGCGGCCCTGAAGAGAGCGGCGAGAGAAGGAGGTTGTGTAACGACTCCCTGAGCCCGTGAACAAGGGGCGAAAACAGTACCGAAGCAGCCATGATGGATTATTGATGATGCACTCTTAACAAGTCATCATCCGGGGATATGCAATGTGAAATACCTAGACGGTAGACCTACAGTACAACGACGATGACAGCATTTCCTCGGAACGGGAGATGTTACCCGCTACCTACCTACTTAAACATGTCAGAATTACCTAGCGGTATTGTTGTGTTCCTACCTAGTGTAGTTTCTATGCTGTATTTGGTTGAACAACCTCGGCTCTCACCAACGTTTTGCCTGCCGCTAAGCGACGTTGATGATACTCGGAACCTAAACCGTTCGTGGTAAGGACTGACGTCGCCCCTAGCTGCCGCCTAACATGATCTCGACTAAGCTGCACTAAGCTAATGCGAGCATAGATCGGCGGAGCTGCAAGGGGCTTTTAGTACATACTTAGGTAGGTTCCACTTGGTTACCTACGTCGGTCTCCCCATGCTGGAGACATTTATATCCCTATACGTAGACCGTACCTTGTACAAGAGACTTAGCCTTTGGCGTACCTATCATATCCTGATATCCTCTTTTTCAACCCCATATTTTCCCTCCGACAGATGTGTTATCGCTTCATGCATCTCGGTATACAATACCGGTAGTTAGTTAAAATGGTGTTCCCTGGCCGTTTTTCTGCCGGCTGCAAGCTTTGCCGGCGGCGCAAAATCAAAGTGAGTTAGCCCCTATGTCGGCGCCCGAGGACACCGAACAACATCGCCTTGTCAGCATGCGCGAGGGGTTAGGCGCTCGATCTTTAACTAACGTTGTGCGTTTTCTCTGGATTAGTGCGACGAAAACCGACCATCGTGTCGGCGCTGCCAAATCTACGGGCAGCCCTGTCCGGGGTATGCTGATCAGTTCCATTTCCGTTTTGAGAAGACGGCATCGAGGCAAGCGAACCCCTCGCCACGACAGCAGTGTCGAGAAAAGTCTCAAGCATCGCGTCAGCCACAGCCGCTGCCACAAGCGGACAACAGCGTTCAGACTGCCGTGCAGACTATCTACAATGTACAACCTCCAGCTATCATGCCACAGCTAGTAGCCTCATATGATGACATATCACTTTGTTACTTTGTTCGTCGCTTCGTAACGCCAGATGAGAATGACAGCCTACCAGGTCATTTAAGCTTCCTTCCAAGTCTCTACAATCATGACGGCCACGGACTTTTAGAGTTAGCTACAATGAGCGTCGCCCAGATGGCCGCCTATAATCAGTTTGGCAGCCACCAGTTCCGCCTCCAGTCTTACCAAAACTATGGCCGAGCAGTACGGGCCTTGCGGAAAACTATCCAAACTGAAGACGAAGTCACCGATGACCGGGTCATTGCCGCGGTCTTGCTCTTATGCATGTTCAAGGTGAGTAGTCTTCATTCAACCCCAGATCTTAGAATCTGGTCGGTGTTGATAGCCGAGTAGGACATTGGCGAAGAAGGCTGGGGCGATCCTAGCGACCATACTTCTGGTTTATACTACCTCCTAGAGAAAAGGGGCGTAGAGCAACTCTACACAAATAGGGGGTTTGAGCTGTTTCTCTTGGCACTTCTCAAATTAGTAAGTTGATCATTCTTATCACTTTTCACTTGCTCTCTATAATTCAGGAGATGGAGCATGAATGCTAATAGTCTATAATAGCAAGTGTACTCTTTCTTGCACCAAGATAATAGGTACAGTGATCCAGGTGGCTTGGTTGCATTGCTCAGCCTATTTGATCCGATGATGCGCGCCATGTCCTTGATGACCAAAACCATGTGGCTACGGCAGAGTCTGTTGAAATGCGGTACAGCTCGAAATGAGAGCCACCAGCCAGAAAGAAATATACCAGAATCAGCTAATCAAGGGAGTTCAATCCAGACGGACCAGTCCATCCTACAAGAGTGCTTTGAGGCCCTTGGAGAGTTCGATAGCTGGGATATAGAGGCTGAACCATACTGGAGAAGTACCTTCGATGGCCGGAGCATACCAGCCGCCTTGGGCCAACTTGCGGGTGGAGCAGCCTACTATGATCCTAAAACAGCTTGTATTATCATATTAGTTCGCTCTGCTCGCTTAATACTGTTGTTAAGTATACTGGAGTACTATGATTCGATTCGGATCTCCAGCAGGGAGACTGAGAGATGGAGAGTTGGCGATCAAGCGGCGTGGGCAAACTGCATTCCCATTTTAAAGCAAAACATCCAACTCGCAATCGACGACATGCTCTATTCAGTGCCGTTCGCTATGGGAGATCTCGGTCCCGATGGTAACCCTGCACCCGCACCGCAAGATGGGGCTGCAGCATTAGTCGTTTTCCAGCCCGTGAGGTTGGTGACCTATTGCAGTTATGCAACACCCGAACAACGAAAGCGAGGCCGGGACATCCTGAGTCGCATGAAATGCGCCGTCGGAGTCAGGTCCGCTATCTCGTGGGAGGAACAAGCTGCCTCGAACACATCAGCGCCCGTACGACCTAGTGGTATTCAAGGCTTAGTTCAGGCTATGACGATGCTACCAACCCCTGGGGCAGTGACACCACCCCCGCCATGTTGAAGAACATTCACTCGGCGGATGAGCCAAGATCTCAATGTTCGTACACTCCTATTATGAAGTAATGATCTGAAGTATTTAGTCATACGGTATGCTACGCTGGTGGATAGTATATCACAGATCTTGATACCCTTTGACGTTCGGCTCGAAGGCCCCGATGTTAGTTAGTTTTTCGTAGTAACACTATATCCATTATTCCTCATGTGACCCCTGTCTAACCGAGAGCGCTGATGCTACATAATCGTTCTCATATCTCGTAGGCTAAACCCAAGGGGGCCGTACTTTGCGAGGTGTGGTAACCGCGAATATGCTTTAAAATCCCACATTCGCCGTGGCACCCCACATCCCCGCAAAGCTTCGATCCGCCTACTTTGTGACTAGTTCAGAATAGGTTAGGCAGTCTATAGATCTACTACGGGCAGGGTACAGGCAGGGTACCGCTGCTGATCCGTGAAGTCCTTAGGGAGTGCATGTGAATATTCCTATACTCCAAACCGTTGAGCTCCATTCTGTTGTTTTGGAGATTCGGCCATGGCGTACCATACCAAAAGACGTCATAAGCCATTATTTCTCATGTCCTAGTAGCCTGATTGAGGGGCCCTTGTCAGCTATAGCAAATCTCAATAGAAGGGCGGACATTCGCTACCTCAGCGTACTATGCGCTAAGACTTATTAATTGTTTTAGACACAAATCATCACTTAAATGCCACTACCTCGTTTCTATTTTCTCGTTGAGGTACCTTCTTCACGGGTGATTAGCCTAGGTGGACGGATTTCCTAAAAATCCAAACACTTACAACGGATTATCCTAGGCCCTAGGATCAGTTATTTAAAGCATACCCTTCACAGTTAAGCGCTTGGTGCTGGATGCGCTACCCTCTTTCTATAAAATAGATCGACTACCTTGTCGTTTCTTCCTCATTGCCTTAGTTTATTCATCTTTTTGCTTGCTCCACGATGGGTGTGACTCGCCCAGATCTTCAGCTTCCCAACCCTCACCCTAGCGGCAGCGGTCGAGTCCTTGCTCGTTATCAAGTTCTATGCAGACGTGTTCCCCAAAACATTCAACTTAAGCACTCATCTAGATATAGCGGCCGTCATCTTCCTCGCCAACTATGCATTCGCTACTTTATTTTGGGGTCTCATCTATCCGAGATTGCTTAGCCCTCTAAGGCACCTTGATGGCCCACGAGTAAGTAGATGACTCTGTGTAAGCCTTGCTAGGCGATATAAATCATATACTCACCAACGCTACTAGAACCTAGTCAGTATCACTCATCGGTCTCTGGTCGTCAGTGGCCGGCCTGGAGGAGACCTCTTTCTCGATCTTATCAAGAAGTACCCAAATCAAGAGATTCTTAATCTCAGTGCTTTTGATTTTCAGGTAGTGATCACCAAACCACGGATGCTGTCGGATTTGCTCGTCCATAAACCATATGACTTCATCAAGCCCCCAAAGCTCAGCGGGCTACTGCGACATGTCCTTGGCGATGGACTTGTTATGGTCGAGGGAGACCAACACAAATTCCTGCGCAAGAATACTATGCCAGCCTTTAGCTTCCGCCACATCAAAGACTTATACCCGATGATGTGGGAAAAGTCTGTCCTTATGTCCAAATCACTCAAGGAAGCTCTCAAGACCGGTGAGGGCAAAGGCACTGGAATCATTGACCTCTCGAATTGGACCAGTAGGGTCACTCTTGATATCATTGGGGTGGCAGGGATGGGTCGAGAATTCAACACGTTGAAGAAAGCAGAAGATCCACTACTCGGCATCTACGAACAGCTTCTTGAACCGGCACCGGCGAAGCTCGTATTTGCCATGTCTTCAATATTGTTTGGTTTGTCCTTCGTGAGCCTACTCCCGTGGAAGATGAACAGTTTATTCAAGCACTTGACGACTACTCTCAGTAGTCTTTGTATGCCGATGATACAAGAAAAGAAGGCAGCAATCATCGATTCGAAAGATGACCACTTTGACATCTTGTCACTCCTCATTAAGTCGGGTAACTTTACTGATCCACAGCTTAGAGATCAGCTTTTAACCTTCTTAGCCGCTGGGTATGTTATCTTTATAGCAACACGGCCTACTGTCAGGAACCTATACCACACATCAGAACCACACTGGACTAATCTCACTCTTCCTTTACTAGACACGAGACCACATCATCCGCTCTAAGCTGGGCTTGCTATTTGCTTGCCAAATACCCTGAATTCCAGGATAAGCTTCGAGAAGAGATTCGCCATGCAATACCAGACGACTCGGAGATTGACAAATCCACCGACTTAGCTGGTATTCTCGAGCCACTGCCTTTCTTGAACGGTATCATGAACGAGACGCTACGCCTATATCCGACGGTACCACTAACAATGCGCCAAGCTATTCGCGACTCAAGCCTAGCAGACCAGGTCATTCCTAAAGGCGTGACGGTAATTCTCTCCATGTGGCAGATGAATCGGTCCCCGGAACTCTGGGGGCCCGAGGCGGGCGAGTTCCGACCCGAGCGTTGGATTACGGCTGGCAAGCCCAACTCGAACGGCGGCGCCAATAGCAACTACGAGTTCTTGACTTTCCTCCATGGCCCGCGAAGCTGCATCGGGCAGGGCTTCGCCAAGGCGGAAATGCGCTGTCTTCTCGCCTCCATGATCCGCAACTTCTCTTGGGACCTGGCCATGGATGAATCGAGGATTCTACCCAAGGGCGCTATCACCATTAAACCGTCAAATGGCCTACTTCTCAAGCTTAAGCCATTACGCACATAAGGGTGTTATGCGTTAAATAGGAGTAAATATTAATATTAGCGCTTTGGATGAATACCGTTGCGTTGATACATGCCTGGGGAGGTAGGATATGATATATTTGTTCACATAGTTATTTTCATGCGCCACCGTAGTAAGACCACGCCAAATGCATGATGGGTTGAGAATATCAGCAACAATTGAGAGATACCCTATTGTTTGACAAATGGCAGCGGGATGAATTCAAACTTTCCGTTAAGTATTCGTCATTTATGCTACTTCAAAAATCAAATCTCGAGGCCCCTTGGGTCAGCGTGGTGATCATTTTTATTTAGATTATGGTAGAAAAACGTAAGTCTCTCATACCGAGAAACAAGACATTTCGACTGCGAGAGAGTAACTAGAATTCAAAGGGCCAGGACTAATCAAAGTTATTTACCTTAAGATGTGTCTTATATCATCCATTAAATCTTGGAGACATCAAGCAGCCACTCGGTAACAAGTACAACGTTTCAGGTTTCTTTTTGTAATCTTAAGAGAGCTGGAAAGCCAGTGTCACACGTATCCAAATATCTAGGATCTACATCTGAGACTATGATCTGCATGTCATCATATATATAGCTGTACAATTGTAAGACTTGTGTGCGAGGTTTGAGCCTCCGCCTACCCGGACATTAATTACCTGATCATCCGAAACAGCTACACGAGAGCCGAGATAAGCAAGGGGAAACGAGATAGGCCACTAGAAGCGAGGTTGTTCAGAACATATAATTAGTCTGTAGATCTACAAGACCTGCATGACCCCCTTCATCTCCTTGTCGCCGCAATCTACGCACCTGGCCTGGCTAGAGATAGCACTGCATGCCAATAGGTAGACTAGTATTTTTAGCCATGTCTCGTGTCACGTCGTTTCGAAAGATAGTGTAGTACTATGTATATAGAGAGAGGTAGAGAGAGAGGTAGAGAGGAGGGGGGAGGAAGAGGTTAGGACGGTGCACTTCATGTGTCTCTCGTCTTCTTTTTGTAAACTTTCAATGTACCTTTTGGAATTGAATCAAGCCAGGGTAGGCGGCTTGATAGATATTATGAAATGTATCATGTAGCATATCATCTAAGGTTAGAATGTTGGAATTTGCAGATATCGCAGGCCTGGCTTTCGTCTCGGTTGCATGGAGTACCTGCTAATTATAAAAAGGTTAGGCTTGAGCGAAAATATTCAAGGAAGAGGATCCAATGAACTGCATATGAATAATTTGATACGTACCCGGGTCAGTCTCAGCCCAAGCCATATAACCCCCGAGCTTCACGAGGGTCGTCGGACTCTTCACTAGATTAATTCCTTACCTTCCTTCAAGGCGAAGATGATACGCCGCACGTACAGAACATTAAATTTCTCGAGATCGCAAAGGAATGGCTCCCACATGTCAGCTTGTCACAGGGTAATGTTGGAGGCCAGGGAAGATTCTGCAGGGAATTTAGATATAGCGAAGCCTGAAGAGGCTATTCATCGGTAGACAGCGTCTCAACGATTTCCGGCAGCCATATCGCGATTCTTGTCGTAGTCTCCTCAATATTAGGTGGCATTGATGTAGTAGCAAGTAAGGATACAATATCGAACACTCAGTACGAACATCTTAGAGCTACAACGGAACAAAACAGGGTGGCAACGGTTCATTAGCTATCAATGCAATGGAAATAGCTGTGGTGATAAAATGGCGTGGAATGGTTTAGATTAAAGCTGCCGAAGAACTGGACGCGATGGTTGCAATCCTCACTTCAAAAAGAACCAGAGCTGCTCACTCTAATTACGGAGTATTATACCTGGACCATATGCTTCGTTCCTCGCCCACCGACCGACGTGTCGCTTCTGATCACATTCTGCCACTGCCTTCCTAGTCCTATCTCTATCTACTCGTCGTCCTGCACATCGACAACCGTCTTCTTCCACTGGCGAGCCTGGACTTTACGCTTGAACAAGATATCGATTTCACGGTAGGATCGGCCCCTCATCTCAGGTAGCCAAAAGTAGGCCACGACGAAGCAGAACAGACCAGTGCCACCCCAGACGTAGCCGCACTTGCCGCCAAGGTTTCCACCCTGTAATGTGTTAGCAATTGTCACCGCAAGATTCGGAGGGGGAAGAGTCATACCGTCGGGTTGAGCAGATAACTAGACAAGAAGATAAGAGGAATCTCAACGATGTAGTACGAAGCACGTCCGATTCCGGTCGTCAGAGGCCTGAGGCGGATAGACGAGGTTTCTCCAATAATGACCCACGAGGCGGGCGCAGGTCCCAAGGTAAATAGGACGGAGATGATGAGACCCAAGCTCGCCTGCGCGTTAGAGGCTGCGACAGAGACGCCAACAGAGGCTGCGATACCGAGGGCGATCAGTAGGACGACATTGAAGGCCGAACCCCAGAGGTAGATGGTACGTCGGCCGAGGTACGAGGTGAGGATCCAAGAAAGCATGACGAAGATCGTTTGTAGACCCGAAGTGATAAGACCTAGGGCGAACGCAGTATTTATCGCCACGCCAGCCTCTGCGCATGGATTAATTAGTACACGTGTTCACGAAAGCCGCGCGGAGGACAACTTACGCTCGAAGAAAAAGACGGCTTGATTGGCGATAAGGTTACCCGTAAGATTCTGAGCCGCGTAGACACCGCACACGATGAGGGTGCGGTAGAGGTCAACGCCTTTGAACATTTCCGCGTGGCTGGGCTCCTTTTCGGACTTCTCCATCTCGACGACACGGCGCATCATGGCGACGGTTTCACCGACATTCAGTATCGACCTGCGTCCCAAGCGCCCGACTGAATGTGCTGCCTCTTCGAGACGTCCCTTTCGAACCAACCACCAGGGCGACTCGGGTGCCAAAAAATAAGGATAGCGAGTGGGGTTGGGAATATCCATTGGATCGCAATGGGGATCCTAGTTTCTTTTCGTCAGCAAACAACTAGTTTCTAAGACGGGTGAGGACGTACTTGTAGGCCTTTTCATCGTGGACAGGATTGTAGACGTAGGTGACGGCACCAACAATGATACTACCAATCGCCCAGAACATCTGCAACATCTGGGTAGCGGGGGCTCGCAGCTTGATCGGTACGATCTCGCTGCAGTATGCTGGCGCGTTGGCAATGAAGATACCCCAGGGCAGGCCCTCGAGGATCTGGGACACGAAGATAACGGGCAGCGAATTGGCAAAGAAAAACACGAAGATAAAGGCGTTTAAGAACATGAGGGCCCCGAAGGTCGCCCATCGGTATCCGATACGACTGGTGATGGGGCCAGCGAGGAAGACGCCGATCAGCGCGCCGAGCTGTCCAGATACTTGAAGCGCAGACTGCCACGCCGTCCCGATGAATTTGTCGCCGGTTGCGGGGTTGACCACATCGCCGAATCTCTCCCTGAACGCAGGCAGGGCGACGAAGTTGTTGCAGAGGAAGACATCGTAGGACTCCATAATCTAAAGATGGGGGTTAGCTACAATTCCTCAGTAATAGAGAGATAGGCAAAGGCAGCTTACAATGGTGGACGACATGACGAACGCCCAGAAGGTAGCCATAGGGTATGCTCGAACGGACTCCAGCACGCCCATGTTGTGCTCGGCGTTCTCAGCCTCGATGGCACCCGCCTTGTAATCGGCGACTTTCGCCTTTTCGTCTAGGTCGTAGGCATTTTCGTGCTGGGAGATGCCCTTCTCGGCCTTGACGTCTGGGTCGCCGGCCTGGTGAAGCTCCGTCTTCGACTCAACGACTTCGGTCGACGACATCTTGAATGGCCCGCGATGTTTATCGTATTGCTAGGGATGGAAAAAGGCAAGACGCGAAACCAACCGGGGGAAAACGAAAAGAAAAGGGCGGGTTAGGTGCTTTTATCACGTCTGCAGATGCTCGTCTAAGTAAGTGGTTCTAGGCCTGGACGGGTACTTCGGTCTCCTGCCTCGGCCTTTGAATACGGCGGTGGGTGCGCGTGATGATGTAGGGATCACGTCTTTGACCATGGTAAGGCTCTTGTCCAACACGTGAGATTGATTCGCCGTATAAGACAGAGCCGGGCTGAAGGCCCGAATGCGGGGATACTACTGCTGAAGCAGGATACCCGAAGGCAGGGAGACTAGGTAGCATTGAGTACTATCTCCGCTCTTACGCCCTTTTCGCGCTGGGGATCTGCTCGATATTACTGATTACTGTTACACAGCTCAAGCAAAGACGTATGATATCTTCCTTGAACTTGCCAGGGAGCACTTTGGAAATGTGGGGTCCATATCTGCAACGCGTATTTCAAATAAAGCGATATCTATGTACTTAGGACCTTCTTAGGACCAGTGAAGAGCAAAGCGTCTATCACATCGAGTTCGTGTCGAGGTGCGAGATTGGACCGGCTCACACAGCTCGGTGAGCGTGGAGAGGACATCCCCAGACTCCAGACTCTTCCCCGGACTCTTCCCCGAAGTACCGACAGACTGTTTTGGCTCTAAACTCTAAATAGACAAGAGTCAAATCCAGGTTCTGCTGTCCAACTTTCAAACTAGCCTCATTTGGCAACCTCCTCGACCACCTGCCTTAGTGGTTGCAGCAGGGACATGGATGTTGCGGGGGAGGTCGAAGACCAACATGAAAAACCAACGGTCGGCAGAGCGGCTGCGAGTGAAGTTAAGTTATCCATAGGTACGACAAATTAGTCGTGGTTGGTACCAAAATAGAGTTATTAATAGATTTAAATCAACAGCAGTCAATTTAATCGAGTTTACGATAGGGCACTATAGGACATCGCAGCATCGTGCTCTTTTCAGGCTGACCGTATGTGTAAATCAATTCTTCGCGAGGTCTGAGCTGGGGTATGCCCCGATGCCCATATGGATCTAACCACATTGGGAGCGAATCGGAGCTCTGACGGGGTAATTACCAGAAAAGGCTAGTTTTATATCAGGATAGTAGCTTAATGTTTGAAAATTACGCTTAACCTAGTCTCTAGTGCCTTCGCATAAGTATATACCGAAACTACCGACGGACGGCTCTAGCTTCGATAAACAAGAGTCGGATTTGCCTGTCGAACAAGCTTTGTTAGCCGCCGCGCCTGGCCTTGGCGATACGGCTGAAGGATCGGGGTAAGTAGGTCCAAACCTTTCAAGGAGGAAGAGGGGTAAGACAAAGGCGGCGGTCAAGGTAGAGACGGCAGTACCCGATGTAAGCCGGAAAGCAACATCGGGTGGCGAGGGCAGTTGTCCAGCTACCTTCGCTTTCCCTGCTATCTATTCAAGCATTGCTTCGGCTCTAGTACTGACTGACTGACCTTCTTAAAAATTGGCCAATTTGCATACTAAATCCATCGACGAAAACAAACCTTGCCTGTTATACCACTTTTTAGTTGAGCGCTAGAAGAGTCGAGGTGCCCTGGCGTATAGAAGAGGCAGCTAAGTATATAAGTGAACCGGGAGCTAGATAAGTGGAGCTACCTACCTACCTACTGTATTACGCGGTTGCGCGTATGCGCAGTTTTTTCCACCTATTAGATTGCCAGTCTACTGTAGATCCTTACTTCTACAGTAAAAATCATGGGCTGGTCGTGTCATTGTGTGCTATCGGCGCCGAGGGTAGGACAAAGCATGGGGCGCATCGCTACAATGGGTCGACCTCAGCATCACGATTCAGCATAATTATCTAGAGAGCTGGCTTGTCTCTATATAGAAAGCAAAAAATACCTAGTCACATATGCTTTGAGTTCTCTACGGCCACGCTATCTTTTAGCACAAAGTCTGAGGGGCATATATGTCACAGAAAATTGGTGTGGCCGGAATCTTAAAACTGTCAGGTGTGGTTCAACTCCAGATATACAATATAATTCCTTTCGCCTGCCATAGAAAACATTGCCATATAATAATGTGTGTTAATATAATGTTGATGTAGCATGCGTGCCCTAAGCGGGAAGGAAACGCATCGGAACTATACGAGGTATCGGACCGTCTATAACAAAGGCTTGTCTACAAAGACATGAAAGAATACTCGATTTGCAATCATCTTCGATCGAGTCAAAGGGGCTATGAAGGACTTAGCTCCCTCTTTACTTACATAGCTAGATGAGAGATCTACCGTTCGTATGACCGAATAGCCTCGCGCCCAGTTGCTGACTTCGCGTTTTCTTGCCTCTTCGCTTTCGTGTAGCTGTCTCGGAAGATCACGCAATGCACGGGTAAGGTAAGAGCTAAAGCTTCGCATAAAGTCTCATGCTTAAGTATATAACTATACGTCGTATGCAGGTACCAGTCTCGGATGCTTCGGGTGCAGGTTCCAGCTATTCGGTACGTGCGACGTGAAAACACGGTTCTAGAGAGATCTCGGAAGCCAAATACTCCACTCCCAGTACTACTCGATGGACCGCACCTCCTCCTCTCGAGCACGTGGAAATATACTCTTGATCTATATATGTATACCTCGGGTACTAGTTGTCGGCAGAAGGTTGGTTTGAGAATACTGAGATCTTCACTAGATGTATTGAAGTAGAACAAGTGGCAAAGCAACGTGTGGGGTCAGCCAATAAGGGGCTGCTTTCATGTACTATAAGGGATATGGGACTTCACGGGAAAAGAGGAAGAGGGTCACGCAACTTAGTCGCCCACACTATCAGTTAACTACACACTTTGATTTTCATTATATATATATTCATTTATTACTATTGCGTTCCTTTGACCAAGACGTTCCCAATACATTCAAGCAGATCCTCCTAGCCCCGGATTGCGTGTTGGTCGGCCTATAACTGGTGACTGGGTCACCCGGGCCATTTCAGTGTTAATTCAAGGTAGGTTGACTAAAAGTGAACGTAGGTATGCCACGAGGCACACTTGAAACTACACAACAAAATATATATAGCTAGATCAGGTCACTAATAGAGATTTAGAGATCTTCTGGCAACAAGAAGTGTCTATGACCTACAGCCAATCTAAAAAAAAAATCCGACCCNTTTTGTTTTTGGCATTCACGGACCAACTTTCAAAAATAAATACCTTCATCTTAGAGTAGACTAGAAAGAAAAAGAATTTTTATATCTCACCCTTTGATTATAGGGCACATATTAGAGGTCTTAAAATGCATACTTCCACCCCAGGACAAAACGGTTGGGAGCTTTTTGAACCGCTGTACCTGGAACGCAGGGTTCGTAACAAGGGGTTTTGATACTCGAAAATCTCAGTAATTAGAGAAAGGAATGAAATTCTTGTCAATGTTTCTCGTGTGATGGCTCGAACTTGACTCTAGACTATAAGAAGGGCCTAGAAATATAGTCGATCTGCAATAATCTTTTACAGAGTCATATGAAAGACTTCACCCCTATTTGTCACAGAACAGAACTACAGCACTGAACCACAACACTACTAAAGTATAACGTTATCAGGGTGGGTTCCTTAATATCCGTAGTTGCTTATATGTTCACGGTTGAGATCGGGACACTATTCAACCACGTGGAAGAGCTACAGCTTATATGCCTGGATAGCCTCCCTTCCGCTTAACTACTTCACTCCTAGTCTCACTCTCGGAAAGCTATCTCAATGTATCTCGATATAGTATAGGGGGTCGGGGAAACATGGGTGAGGTGAAAGCTGAAGCCTAATACCGAGCCTCGCATTGGTATGACTATATTCATGATATGCAAGACCCAGTCTTAAGTGTGTGTGGCAGCTGATCGTGCACTATGAAAGCATAAGCGGCCTCATATTATCCTTTAAAATCAGGATATCACTATGTTAGATATCCCCACCCCCTTCGGGTGCAATATATAGAAGCTCTTTAAAAATACCATTTTTTCAGTAATTGTGTTTAGAGTATTCTGCTACACCTTTATTACAGTGGTAAGAAGCGAAAAGAAGACGGCTAAAACGAATGTAATGAAGAGATCACCCAAAGAGTTAAACGGCAGTCAGTTCAAGTGCAGTTCGCTCCTTACAGTGTATAGAAATCGCCTGTAGCTATAGGCTAGCCAAAACCTAATAAAAGTTTCCCGCCCTCAAATGAAGTCAGAAAGGAGACAATGCCTAATTTAAAAACAGTCTAGCATTGGTTTTCGTAACACCTCCCCAATAGGTGTATGCAAGGCCTCAATACACTGAGTTAATAACGCCTATAAGGTCAAGAATAAAGCTCCTGAGCTGGTAGAGATATAGTACGCAGACATCCCAATTATTGTGTATCGTCCATGGCAAGATTTATGACTAAAAGTATTTAAACCTGTTTATAACGCGTTACAGGATACTAGTATACAATATATTATTGGAACATTAAAATATCAACTTCGCCTTTATTTTCTGGTTTATTTCTCGGTGCATCGCTAGATCATATATTATCTTACATTTTCTTCTTATACCGTTCACTATCTAGGACTTATACTTTCTGGCACGCCTGGGTTCATTTTTAGCATTAGACCGATTAAAAGTGAATGTTGAGATACCACGACCGTTTCTGCTCTGAGACAGTTCGAGGCCGCGAAGAAAAAAATAGAAGGTAATTAGTAGGACCTGACAGTTTGTAATACCGTTGTTATTAGTAAACCTTGAGGTGGGCGCGATGGTTACCTCACAGCATCATAGCTAAGCCACTCTAGAACCGAAAATATGAACCGATTCCAACCGATGACGACGGATTGGAATCACATGCCGTACCAATCCAGCCTCGGAAACGACAGCGCACTGGGATGATACAAGCATACCATGTAACATATCATTGTCTCCAACAACCACCGCGTTAACGCCAAGAGTCTTCGTATAAGCAAAAAGCATAGATGGCCCCATAGGAGTTGCCACGGCTTTAATGTGCAAGTCGACATATGTGGAAGGCAGAATTCAATAATTCTTGTCACCTCGTCACAGATACAGGGAATGTATCGCCGTGTTGCCCTAGACAAGGCAATATAACTAATCCCTTTTATACGAGGCCGGGGTAACATTGGGCATCGACTCATCGTATCATAATTCTACCAGCAAATACTACCCAAGCCCCAGGCTCTTGAACATGATGTCACACTCGGAGGGACCTCGTAAGTGTCAATTAGCATGTTATGGACTGAGCGTACCCATCTTTGGGGCTATTGATAATCAGCTGAGCATGCCTACCAACGATTCATACGCATCACTACTTTCCCCCCAAGTTAAAAGGACCGATAATTACGGCCTTGTACCAGCCTTATTGAGGTGAATCCAAGGACTGCCCTTGTTATCTTGACCCCCACGATGCCACGATGGGGTTGATCTGCGCCCTGCCTACTTCCCCGCATTGTAAGATGTTACATTGATATACGGTCCCCGCATACAACTGCCGTCTAACATCGGTGGCGATGGCCTCAAGAGTGCCGGCCTACCTGAACGTACCGAAATGTGCTATAAATGGACTCGATTAGAATGCGGTCCTCTTGGGGAATCGACGCGGGAAATCCCAAGTTCCTTAATGCCAATAGGTTATTGGGGAGAACGTGAATCGAGATGAAGTTTTTCTCATATTTTCTGATAGCTTCGGCTTCTGGGGCTCTATCGGCTTCGCTTGACGACTGTCCCGGGTACATTGCATCCAATGTTGTCGAAAGCGACGGCAGGCTTACTGCAGACTTGACGCTTGCGGGCACAGCATGCAACATCTATAGTACCGATCTTACAGACCTTAAGCTGCTCGTTGAGTATCAAACCGGTTCGCTTTCAATCGTCGTGGGCTCGAGACAATTTCTAATTAATATATAGACTCTCGACTCCACGTGAAGATTTATGATGCTGGCCTTCAAGTATATCAAATCCAGGAATCCGTTCTGCCAAGGCCCTCTAATCAGGGCGTTCTTGCATCGGACGCTGCACTCCAATTCAAGCTGACGGAAGACCCTTTCTCATTCTCCATTCTGCGTACGGATTCGGATGAGGTATTATTTAACACCAACGGTACTAAGTTGGTCTTCGAGTCACAATACGTCTACCTGAGGACTCAGCTGCCTAAGGACCCGAACATATACGGACTTGGAGAGCATTCGGATTCTTTCCGATTGCCGGCGAACAACTATAGGCGTACACTTTGGAATGCGGAGTCTCCATTTATTCCCCGTAATAGCAACCTTTACGGAAGTCATCCCAATTATCTAGAACATCGCGGGGAGTCAGGAAGCCATGGTGTCGCTCTGCTCAACGCCAATGGTATGGATATTAAGATTAACAAGACGGATTCGGGTGACCAGTTTCTCGAATACAACATCCTCGGTGGCGTGTTAGACTTTTACTTCCTCGCGGGCCCCAGTCCTACAGATGTCAGCAAGCAGTATGCAGAGGTTGTGGGCCTCCCAGCAATGGTATCGTACTGGACATTCGGGTTCCAGCAGTGTAAGTATGGATGGCCAGATGTCCAAACCGAAGCTGCGGTGGTCGCAAACTACTCCGCAGCCAATATCCCGCTGGAGGTGTTGTGGGCTGATATCGACTACATGGATCATCGCCAGATCTTTACTACGGACCCCGAGAAGTACCCTCTCGACAAGATGAGAGAACTTGTCGACGAGCTGCACCAGAGGGGACAGAAATACGTCATGATGCTAGACCCAGGCGTCCACTACTCAGACAACTACGCGCCATACTCACGGGGTAAGGAGGTCGACGCGTTCATCAAGGCCGACGACGGATCTCTGTACCGCGGCGAGCAATGGGCTGGTGAAGTAGTGTGGCCTGATTGGTTCGCACCTAAAACGCAAGACTGGTGGACGGACGAGATCAAGCGATTTTTCGACCCGGAGACAGGTCTCGACATCGACGGCGCGTGGAACGACATGAACGAGGTGTCTAACTTCTGCGCCGACGTCAACTGTAACCCATCCGAAGCTGCTACCAGCGTCAAACGCGCCCCTAGCGCGACTCGAAAAATGCGGCATACCCGACGAGACGCAGCAGGAGACATGAAGGGGCTCCCGGATCGAGACCTCTTCAACCCAAAGTACCGCATCGGCAACCATCAGGGCGACATCAGCGTCAGGACACTATACACGAACAACACCAACGCGGACGGGACGGTGCAGTACGACACGCACAACATCCACGGGCTGATGATGATCACGGCGACGCGCGACTCGCTGCTTCGCCGGCGTCCTCGGTCGCGGCCGTTCGTGCTGACGCGGTCGACGTTCGCGGGCGCGGGGGCCAAGGCGGCGCACTGGTTCGGCGACAACGCGAGCAACTGGGCCGACTACCGGGCGACCATCAGCCAGATGCTCTCGTTCGCGGCGGTGCACGCGATGCCGATGGTGGGGTCCGACGTCTGCGGGTTCAACCGCGCCGCGCAGGAGGCCATGTGCGCGCGCTGGGTGCTGCTCGCCGCCTTCCAGCCCTTCTACCGCAACCACGCCGACATCTCGGCCCCGAACCAGGAGCTGTACCTCTGGCCGCTGACGACGCAGGCGGCGCGCAAGGCCATCGACGCGCGCTACCGGCTGCTCGACTACATCTACACGGCCATGCGCCGGGCCGCGTCCACGGGCGCGCCCATCGTAAACCCGCTCTTCTTCCTCTACCCGAACGACGCGGCGACGTTCGGCATCGACCTGCAGTGGTTCTATGGGGATGCGTTGCTCGTGTCCCCCGTTACCGACGACGATGCCACGTCGGTGACGTTTTACCTCCCCGATGACGTCTTTTACGACTTCTGGACCCTGCAGCGCGTCGAGGGCGAGGGCGCCACCGTCACGGTCGACAATCTCGCTTTCACGGATATCCCGGTCCACATCCGCGGCGGGGCCGTGCTGCCGCTGCGTAGTGCCTCCGGGAATACCACGACGCTCGTGCGCCAGAACGACTTCACCCTCGTCGTCGCGCCGGGTAAGGACGGCAAGGCGAGCGGGTCCCTGTATCTAGACGATGGCGACAGCTTCGATGTGGGTGATAAATACTCGGATATCAGCTTCACGTGGGATGGTACCACCTTGAAGGCTGACGGGACCTTCGGCTACGAGACTGACATCGTGGTCGAGAGTGTGAAGATCCTCGGAGGCGAAGAGCCCGTCACAAAAGAAGGAAGTTGGAGCCTAAACAAAGCCTTTGAAGTTACCGTGAACTAATGCCGAGAAAGATGCGGTACGCTTAGCATATTAATACTTCCGGTAGCTATAGTGAAATTATTAAGTATCTCACAAAAAACCCTGATAATAAGCTACTGTTTTTATATGTAAACATTCGTTGTAGCGCTCTGTAGGCTGGATAGGAGTAATAATTGACCCGGAGTAAATAACGAAACTATCATTAAAGTTCTCTTAGGTATAGATACCTAGGATACTAGCGAGCAGAGGTGAGAAGAAGATGGCAGAATCTCTCACCCTTCATTAGAAGCAATATTAAACTGGTTATTATTAATGAACCCGTACTTCAGGACATAAACCAAGTTTGAGGTTGGTTGTCTATAACACGTAATGCCATACCATGGCCACCTATTAACTGAAGTAGAGCGTAAGCCTAACTATATCTCTCCGATCCTTCTAATGAGTACCATATGCAATCACAACATCAAATCGAGTAGTCTAAGCTTCTCAACAGAAGGCGTACTCCCATTCTTTATCGCAGTGGTATTTTGCCTCCTATGCCTCAAACACCAAAACAATACCATCATCGCCTGCTGTTACGACCCGTTCGCCTGTGCTCCCTTGCACAAAGCCCAAAACGCCGCCGCCTTCTCCGTCACCGCGGTGTCCCTTCCATTCCTTTACCATGCTCTCTGCTGAAGCACCGGCTGCGCCACGGACATCCCACCGGCGGACGACACCATCCATGCCGCAACTCGTTAATAGCCAACCGTCTCCGAGGCCAGGGATGAATTCCACTTTAACAACACTAAACTCCTCGTGGGCGTCTTTTATGTGTCTTCTTACTGCGAAACGGCGTGAAGTATCATAGATAACAATACTGCCATCAACACTGCCCGCGGCAAGCAGGGGGTTATTAGGCGAGAAACTGAGTGTCTCAATACCGTCACCCTGGGTGTGTAAATCTGCTAGGATGGTGCCGCCTTGACTCCCTCCGGCGTCAGCACCTTTCGCTTTTGTCTTGCTTTGCTTGCTAGAGGCAGGGTGACTGTCAACACCTAGGCGGGGTAGACTAATGATCTTAATAGCGCCACCCGCACCGCCAACCGCGACAAACGAGGTCTTAGGGTCAATCGCGACGGAGTATAATCCGCCCTCAACGACGAATCGCTGATCGAAACTATTAAGCGAGACAACAGTTTTCCCGTTATCGTTGGTAAGACCCTTCGCTGCGGCCTCGCCCCAGACATCCCAGACTAACAGAGAGCTATCTTCAGAAACGGTGGCGAGGAACTTTCCGTCGGGCGACCAGGCGCCGGCAGTGCACGATTCGGTGTGTAGGAAATAGCTTTGAACGATCTGGAGCGGATTTGATTCGTCGCTGGAATCAATTGTGTAAACCCACACTGAGCCATCTGACGCTCCCAGAGCTATCGTATTCGCCACACCCGTTTGCGAGTTGGAGGGTACCGGACACGGCGCGAGCCAGTTGATCTCGGGTACTTCTGCAGCTTCGGCTAGGAAGGCGAGGGATGCCTTGTTCCGCGCATCAACTGACAGTTTGTAAGCGCGCAACTTGCCATCCAAGCCACCCGACACCAGAAATTCTCCGCGAGGGAGGGTAAACGCCAATGCGTTGATAGAATCAGTATGGCCCTCAATTGTAAATAGCGGCTGCAGCTCCGTGCTCTTCTGTTGCGGCGCATTCGGGTCGGCGTTGTAGCTCGGGGGCAAGACTGGTCGGCCCACGACAGGGCTGGTGTCGAAGACGTAACCCTTCCCCGGCGCATTGTCTTCTTCGCCCTCGCTTCCACCGGTCGCAATCAAGGTCGGTTGGGTGGGATGCTGGGCAATGGCGAATACCGAGTCTTTGTGCGCATCGAAGTAGGCGATGCTGTCGTTGTTGAGGCTAATCTCTACTGGCTCTTCGTCGTCAGAATCCATGGCAACGTCATCCTCCATGTCTTCGATCTCTTCCAGCGCATCATCTACGTCCAGCATCTCCGGCGCATCGTCTATGTCGTGCTCGATGAGGGGCCGACATAGTGGGCTGTTTTTGTTGTTGTACGTTGCAGGGAAACAGAAAAAAATATGAATGACTGTGAGCAGGTTTTAGTCGGTGTACGTAGGGATGAGACGCTATAAACCCAAATTATCTGGGAATTTACGTCTGGTTGTGGATGTTTGTCGAAGAAGAATTATTGCTTGATAATCAATCACTCAACTTTTTTTAGAAGTTGCCATCGCGTTGATGGTGGGGTAGCATCCCGCCAAAAGCTTACAGTCCGTACTACCCCGCCATGGGCTTGGAATTTGAGAGAACCTACCCGGGAATCATCGCCAGGGGTACTAGGTAGTAAGTGCTGCACAGTACCTTAGGCGGGAGTCTGGGGTGCGGCTCCGCTTTTCGGGCTTTCCCGGGGACAGCTGGCAATGCGCATGAGCTGGGTGCGATAGCCGGTGCGTTAACGTGAAGCTCGACGATAATTTTCTAGCAATCGAGAGCATTGCGGTGCGTTTTGCGCCTTTTTTCCCTCAACACCATCCTATAGTCAGTTTGCGGTAGCAGCATTGGAGTTTTGCGGCACGCGCTCAACAGTTGCTATTCAATTGCTTTAAACCCCTGATTACTCTAATTGGTTGCGCTTTTTGCACTCCTCCCCTACGGTACTAGTACGATCCCGCGCTCCAGGGAAGCAACTGCCGCCATGCTTCGATCGGTACGAGCTACAGCCGGTGTTGGCCGAAACATTCTTGGGCCGAGGGCGGCTCCACGAGTGCTCACATGCAAATATTCCAGCACCACCACCTCCTCATACATCTCCGCCCCCTCCACCCTGTCATACACATCCTCGAAGGCTAGCAGCGGAAATAGCAGCAGTAGCATCTCCACCAAACCGAAATACCCCCTACAGTTTCAGCGAAGCCTCCACGCCACATCCACGAGAATGGCTGCCAACACGAGAACCGAGAGCGATGCCTTTGGCGAGATTCAGGTCCCTGCCGACAAGTACTGGGGAGCTCAAACTGAGCGGTCGCTCGAGAACTTCCGCATCAACCAGCCCCAAGACCGAATGCCACCTCCCATCGTCAGGGCATTTGGTATTCTGAAGGGAGCAGCCGCTACCGTGAACATGCGATATGGACTTGGTATGCAAACCAACCCCCCGCCTTTACCTTGGCCTGTGCGACGTCAATTGGGGCCAGCTTGAGAAGACAAGACACTTACCGTTGCGATTGCACCTTTAGATGAGAAGGTTGGTAAGGCTATCCAGCAGGCCGCCGCCGAGGTTGCCGACCTGAAGCTCATTGACCACTTTCCTCTGGTGGTTTGGCAGACCGGCTCTGGCACACAGTCCAACATGAATGCCAACGAGGTCATTTCCAACCGAGCCATCGAGATTCTTGGCGGCACCATGGGCACCAAGAAGCCCGTTCACCCCAACGACCATGTGAACCGATCCGCTTCATCCAATGACACCTTTCCCACCGTCATGCACATTGCCGCTGTTCTTGAGATTGAAGAGTCGCTACTACCTTCCCTTAAGAGCCTCCGCGACGCCCTGCAAAAGAAGGTTGACGACTTCGAGGCCAAGAACATCATCAAGATCGGACGGACACATCTTCAGGACGCTACGCCTCTGACCCTTGCCCAGGAATTCTCTGGTTACGTCGCACAGCTGGACTTCGGCATCAAGCGTGTAGAGAGCTCTCTTCCCGACCTGAGGCTACTGGCACAGGGTGGTACCGCCGTGGGAACGGGCATTAATACCTTCGAGGGCTTTGCCGAAGCTATTGCTGAGGAGGTCAGCAAAATGACTGGCACTGAGTTCAAGACGGCGCCCAACAAATTCGAGTCGCTCGCTGCCCATGACGCTATCGTCCAGGCCTCGGGCTCCCTCAACACTCTAGCTGCATCGCTCACCAAGATTGCTCAGGACATCCGTTACCTTGGCAGCGGTCCCCGCTGTGGCCTTGGTGAGCTGATTTTGCCAGAGAATGAGCCTGGCTCCAGTATCATGCCCGGCAAGGTCAACCCGACCCAGTGCGAGGCTCTGACTATGCTCTGCGCCCAGGTCATGGGTAACCACGTCGCTACAACGATTGGTGGCATGAACGGTCAGTTCGAGCTCAACGTTTACAAGCCCCTCGTCATCCGCAACCTGCTCCACAGCACCAGGCTATTGTCGGACGGTATGCGCTCGTTTGAGAAGAACCTGGTTGTGGGTCTCCAGGCCAACGAAGAAAAGATTGCCAGCATAATGAAGGAATCGTAAGTAGAACTTGGTATCCTACTGCTCATGATCAGTATACGCTAACAACTACCCAACAGTCTCATGCTTGTCACTTGCCTCAACCCTAAGATTGGCTATGACATGGCTTCCAAGGTCGCCAAGAACGCGCACAAAAAGGGTCTTACTCTGAAAGAGAGCGCTTTGGAGCTCAACGCTCTGACGTCGGATGAGTTCGATACGCTCGTCAAGCCTGAGCTCATGGTTGGGCCTAAGGCTTACAAGCTCTAGTACCCGAATATTAACTTCTTAGACCTGGTGTATTCGAAATAGTTGGAAAGTGACGAGACACAGACATTGCAACGCGAACATAGACCTATTCATGAGCCATTGGCGGTCCTTATTGTACATGGGTCGGGAAAACGGACAAGAATGCGGCTGTAACATAAACTCACCTGTAAGAAGGCATGTACATATTAGTATAGCACTAAAAACACTAGAAAATAAGACCTTCCCACTACAAATAACCGAGTTACTCAGATTAAGGCCCGTACAAAAAAAAAACCCCCAGGCTTAACACAAGCCCATTCTTCTGATGAGATTAACCAACAGTGCCTACTTCTAACCTTGAATTCAACGTTTGGCCCCTTACAGAAGAAGTGTGTGTGATATAGTCCACTAGGTTAGTAGTGATCATATAAGTTAACCGGTAGGTGCCTCAAGAGTTACATAAATGATGCCTGCTACCACATACCTTATCTGGCTCCGTCCCCCTGCTCTGGGGGCGCGATCTTGCCTCGGTTCATACTTCCAACTTTCATCCAGGACTTAGCTGAACTCACTCGCCTCGAAGGTTTCAACAGGCTTATCATTCCTTTTATACTCGGAGTTTTACCCTTCATTGGTATAGTCTTGTATTATCTATCATACACATAGGGCGTAGCGCTACCTGGGTACTGGTTCAATCCTCTGCCTCTGTCTTATATGTCTTATACTCTTCATGAGACATGCCACAATCTGTGCTATGGCTCTTTCAAGAGTGGACTAGGTAGCCATTGTGGTATGTATTATAAAATATAAATATGAATATTGTCTTGTTTGGGTACTTGAAGCAAAAATGTCTGGTAAGGTTGCAAGGTCTATCTGTAAGGTGCTCTCTGTTCTGCAATAACCCATCAACAACAGGGTAGTACCGCTGGGCTACGGAGCCCCTGAATAGGAGTGATGGGTTCGAATCCCACCAGCGCTGACTTAAGCGAAGATGTATAAAAAAAATAATAATAATAATCGCCCTGCCTCAGGTGTCATAAGCCCCTGAGCTACAGCGCGCCCTCCTTTCGGATCGGGTATTTGGGATTTGCCGGTCGGGTCCCGCCTCTGCCCACGCAGATCTGTTGCCAGACCAGGCTCTTCCCAAGGTTCGTGGCGCTTGTTAGGCTCGAATCCTGTTGCGGCGGGGACCGGTTTCTGAACCCTAAGCCCCGCCGGTTATAGATGTGGTCGTCTACCGGGTTGACTACTTGGGTGCTTGTTGTAAAAACAAACTGATCTTTTAATTTATATAGACCCGGCCAGGTCCTTGCATGTACAGAGGTACCTGGATGCTTGTGAGGCGAGGCCAGATGCCCCAGGTAACCATGGGCAGACGCGAGGCTGCGCGCACGACGAGGCATGTACCCAGTACCCAGGTACTTCTTCTGCACACCAGGTACCTCGGTACCTAGTAGACTTTTGCAGATGCCCTCTCTGTCTTCATCAGCAAGAGGTTCGATCCAGGGTATGGGTGGTTTAAGCTGTGTTTTTTTCTTTTCTTGTTTGCCAGCATGCTCTTGATACCCAAAGGGTTGAGATGCTAGCCAGCCCCTGAGGTAGCCATCAGCTAGAAGACACCCCAATGAATAACACGTAGAACACTTACCATTGAAATAGTCCAAAGCCTTCCACTGACGTTGAACTCAACTTAGATACTCGAGCTATACAGTGTCTCGTCCCGTTGGTACGCCCTGGCACTCCGCTAGTTCTCACTACAAATATAGAATATATAAGTTAGGATAGGAGCATTGAACCAATATCCATCTGCGGGGATATGGAATAACGTTGAAGGAAAAGATGGAATCAAGTTTTACATCGGGTTTCTCATGGTTAAATGTCGGGATCCTCAAGTGTAGACTTATGACACGAGGTTTTCGGCAATGATCGACAACAGAGATCTCCCGTCGGAAAGGTATGATGAACACATCGCATATACTTCACGGGAAATGAGTCTGTGCCCGCCACAGAAGCTCACGGAGAATCTCCTGATCTGCGGACCTGGACCACATGGGCTAAAGACCCAGGGGGGGATAATGCAGCATATATTCAGCTTGCACAAGTAGAACTTCCCCCCTTTGCAATGCTAATAATTAACAATGGAGCTACCAGCGGTTGGGACTGACAGCGCCCCGGGAATCGTAGGCTTCCGATGTCGTGCGCGTTCGGGCATGCCACCGGTAGCAATAAGGCTTGTGTGAGGGTTGCCTTAGTAAGGATTCCTAGTCGATGGGCATCGGGCTGAGTCTAGTTAATAAGTGTTGAAACTGGCCCTACTGGGTTAATGTGAAATGGATGTTGACGGACATTGACGTGGACATAATAAATGTCGTTTCGATGCTCATGGTACCCAAGTCTGGAAAAAATAACTATTCATTTGGTTGGCCTTGGCCTAACCGCAAGAAATGGGTTTACAAGATTATCTATCCTGATATGTAACAGGCGATATACAAGAGAATAAAGAAATGACCAAAGAAAATACATCCGGGACGCCGAAAATGCGTAATAATGAGGGTAGTTTCCGTAAAATGCACCGACTCCTGGTATGCAGCCTTCAATCGTTAGTATCAAGCACAACTCGAACTGAACAAACTCGATTCTAATGCCTCAATAAGCCATACTCATGATATTTCAATCATGCTTAACGACTGTGTGCGCCCACTAGATTCATCGCTAGACATACTAGCATGACGCACGCACCGTAAACGGCTAATGCTAATGATGCTCTTCGAAGATGGACGGGATTCAGGTGTTCCATGTCCCATCTCCACTTCGTCCGCCATCGCCATGGCAATTTGGAGGCCTTGCTTTTTGCGTTGGTACCGCTTGCACTACTGCGGATGCTCGAAACACTTGCACCGAGTAGTCCCTCAGCACCTTCGTCATCGGTGGCATTGCTGTTGTCGTCTTCTGAGGCAGCCGCTGATAGAGCATCGTCATCTTCTTTGGTTAACCGTTGGTGATGAATAGAGTCGGGATCGGAGATTTTGTAGTAAAATAGACCAGGCAAGATAAAGCTGATGGCAGTGCTTCCTGTGGATCCTACATAAGCGAGGACCCTCTCCAATGAGGTGACTGTCAGAGCCACAGTGTAGGCTAGGATAAGTAGAATCGTCGTAAGAATAGCGAAGCGTAACTCCGACATGGGAGCCGATCCATGATCCGAGCGCGTTGCTGTTGGGAGAAGTAATCTACTGGATGGAGAACCTGTTCGACCTTGTGTGCTAGGGATGGCGTTTGGACGCCATTTCAGCACAGCATCCACAGATGCCCGGCATGGATGCACCTGTAAGGGAACGGAAAAGGTAACAAGAATGACAATAGCGGCTTTTGCGATTGTAGAAGCGACCGACGGAGCATCTTTAAATCGATTTGTTAGTTACACAGAGGACAATGCCGGCAAGAGGGGTACGTACACATCGAAACGATGTTGCCAGTAATATCATTGCCAAATGACAAGTAACCGGTGATTGAGACTAAAACGTAGACGCCAGCAGCAGAGCCAATACTCGAAGAAATTACACCGAGTATACTGCGCAACAAATTAGTAATCTAGAGAGAAGATGGTGACCTAAACACCATATGTAACGTTACCTTTTCGGAGAATTGTCCTTGATCTCGTTAAGAATCGAGAACATGTTCTGATGGCATGTATAGGCAAAGATAACCACGGGCAAGCTGGCGAGGGCCTCAACAGGTCCGGCCCATTGAATGACACGAATCTTGTCTCTTGGTGCCAGAGCATCGGAAGCGAAGTGGTACACAACAAGTATGATCAAGTAACCAATGGCGACAAGGGCGATAATACTGGTGTACTTGAGCGAGTCGAGACGGCGAAGAAAGCTCAAAGGAATGATCAGCAGCATAAATACGGTAATCCAAAAATTTCGGTCCATTAGGTAGGCGATGGACGCTGCTCTACTATCGAAGCCTTCGACAACACCTGGCATCAGGTCCCCTATGATGATCATGTATGACACACCGACCCCAAAACACTTGATTGCTATTGCAGCATCGAAAATAACGGCCGCATTCGGATACGTCATTTGCGACAACGCAAAGAAGGATGACGAGCCACGGTCCAGATACCGAGCGCATCGTGATTGGAGATAAAGCCCAAAGGCAGAGGTGAACCCTGACCAGAGGATGACGATAACACCAAGCACCATCCCGAAATGGGAGAGTGCGGAGGGCATGGCGAGAGTACCAGCACCCAGGACTAGAAACGTATATATCAGATTCAGAATTCATCATGAAGGGGTTGTTTGGCGAAGACAGTTGGCTGTAATGACGCAACGTACTGGTGTTGAGTAGGTTAGTTACGCTGCTGAACAGCGAGGCAGACCCGCTACCGCCATCTTTCGGGTGAGGCTTCCCCCTCCTGGTTCTGGAGCAAGAAGTGAGACGTTAGCACAGAACAAGAGGCTTACGCGCAGCAAAGCGTGGGATTACCTTGTCATATCGCCGGATGTACTGGTCCCTGCGGTTGAGGTGGTTCCCCCATGTGTGATTGCCGAATAATTCGGCATAGCCTAGAGAGAACTAGCCCCAGACCAGACGAACAACGAGAGTCCGGCTGGCCAGAGTCTTGTCTCAAGCACGACGACGCGATGTGTTAGTTAGTCCGACTCGCCGTCAATTCGTCGCTCGTCGCTCGTCGCTCAGCTACGCCCACACCTCTGATTGACCGACTATTTGGTAGTTTTGCCAGCACCAACGGCTACACGCTTGTCGCATACGGAAGGCCGAGGAATAGGGATATACACAGGGGCACCGGGATGCCGAGGCGAGAATGGGCACGTGGGTATCACTTGTGGTCGGACAGTGTTGGGAGCTGGATTGGAGATGTCTAGGAAGGTGGAACGAGTCTGGTGGCATTGAAGCTAGGTAGACTGACGATAGCAATCAATCGACGTAGGTAGGCAGGCAGTCGTAATGACAGCTGTCATCGGAACCACTAAAACTTCCAAGTCTAGCACTAGTGCGATTTTGAGATTGGAATCCTCTCTAGCAGGGGTGGCGTCAAAAAGCGAGCCAAACAGGACATTGGGCCAATTGGGACCCACTGAGCACCCCTGACTTTGAGAGCTTCCTAAATCTGGGGAAATTCCACCCAGTTCGTACCGCGTTTGCAACCTTAATCGATTATATCATTCTCGGTGCTGTCTCCGTTGAGAACAAACGACAATCCACCGTGTGCAAATGTAAACAGACGCGAACCCAAGCTTAGGTCGATGCTGGAATGCTCCAAAACTCCCTCTTTACTTCACGCTGTCCGTTGGTGTGAACGCAGGCAACCCAGACATCTAATTCCAACCGGACAAACAACACGCGATGGAGTCTACAATCGACGATACTACGCTGTCAACTATCTCGCTTCTAGAGGGACGCCTCTTGCGGATCGAACATCTCTTGTACGGCAGCTCGGTCCCCCTGTGGACGACATCGGCGACACGGAGCTTGCAAGACCTGGAACACCGCTTCTCCAAACTTCTGCAACATATACGAGTGTACGGCGAGCTCCTCAAACTCTGTAGGTCAAATATTGCCCGTCACTTCGTCGGTTCCATAGAGTTCACGCACCGCGCAGTCGAATACGCTTCCCATTCTCTATGCGCATGCTTTCCATATTATCGCGATGCTAGTCGAGTTGCAACTAATTGTGGACAGACAAATCTAATCCAACCCTGTTCCAACCGCCCCCCGCCTCTCAACCTCCACCCCGAATTGTCTTCAGAAGCACTGCGCGCCATAGTTCTCTCGGCTGCCTCTTCATACCCCTCTACGGCTTCGGCGCTGACGGCGATATGTGACACACCCATCCCCGATCCCAGCCCTTAGTGCTGGCTTAGCGGCCTTGCTACCGCGGATGAAGGGCATCGAAGCAACGCAGCTGGCACAAGCCGCCGAGATTGCAGATCTCCTAGCGCGCAGTGAAGCAGTTGTTCGCAGATGGTATAAGCACGACGTCATGGGATACTCAGACTTCGTGGCAGGCGTCGAAGGTCGTGTGGAGAGAGTCGAGCGGGCCGTGAGGAGGGTCGAGAAAACCAGAGATGAGATCTAAAGCAACTTCGAGGACGGATTCATTTTAGCCCTGGATGTCCCGTCGTTTGCGCCTTCGCGGCATATTAAACTCAACCCCAACCTGGTTTTCGCGCCCATCCACGTCGCATAGGCCAGCCCAAAAAGATGCTGCTAGAATATATTAGGCTACGCTATACCGCTGCCATGGAGGTGGGAAGTCAACAAACATTTGGGGAAATGCCTATCAATTATAGACTTGAGTGGCTTCTGTATATTGGACATCCAGTCTCAAGATACCAATCATATGACAGACACACACGGCGCTCACCGACTCTCTTGCGCTACGCCAGTCTTAAGTCCCCACTGAGAACTACTTAGTAGTAAAATGCGCTACAAGATCTGCATCAGTTCCTATTTCACTGCAGCCACCTAACAGGTGCCATCGAAATTGAGCGCACGTCCTCGTTGTCTAACTATGTCAGCATGGCTATTATATAATATTCGATTCCGGACTCCGCGTTTCAGGACAACCTCTGGTCCAGGTGGTCTCATGGCTAATCCCTATGAATCATGACCGCCCTGGCCCCCGATTGTTCAATCATACGTCAGTATCTGCGGCTTCGGATTTATAAATAGATAAAAAATCGAGGCTCAATACCGCGGGCTCTATCTGCACATCACCCGCTTCCATCGGCGACACGGACTGCACGATAGGTAGTTCCGACGAGAGCTAGCATGGCAAATCATTTCGGCGTCGCGGCCTCTCGGCAGTCACGGCTTATCGAATATTTCATCTGGAAGGTGAGGCCAGTGTTGAGGCCTCTTGTAATTACCATGGAAGTGTGATAGTGGGGCAAGGGGATTCGTGACTACGCCTACGGGCCGGCCGCGCGTTTCAGATCGATGAACTACCTAACATGGCGTAGCTCCTTCACACGTGTACTAGCAGCTTAAATCGGTACATTATAGAAGGGTTCAAGTTACCAGTATTCGTAGCAGGCAGTAGTATTAAGGCTGATTGCCGTCATTTTGACGTGTGAAATTGCTGAAACACTGAGAGCTATCTAGAACTGCTATGGCGCATTATTTTGACACAGTCAATGTGGATGTGCCTCCTGCCAATTGGTGTGTATGAGGATGTACCGGGTCCAACGTACAGATTAGCGTTTGATGAGCCTCAATTAAGTTATCTTAAACTACACGATTGGCCCCTCGCGACCCCTGCGGCTTGATTAATATCTAGCGTCAGGTACAGATTCCGGATTTAAGAAAAATAATATCGAGGAAACAAGAAAAAACATGATAAGAATCCTATACAGTAGTATGCCTGTATCACCCACCAAATCAACCCAGATTATCTTAGCCGTTACATACAGTAGTGGCCCCTCTTGTTGTCTTAATATTGACAATAAGAACGTATCACCCGGGATTCTTCACGTGGCATATTGGTACAACATGGCTAATGCGCTAGGATGACAAGTCGTGGTTGGTGGTTGGGAATGGAACCGCCACTTTACCCAGATCGAGGTTGAGCATTCGGAAGCAAGAATTGTCGGCCAATCAAGCTCCGCGTTTCCTTAACAAAGTTCCCGAGGCCTGGTGTCAGTGCCTTCTCCTCCCTTCGTTCTCTCTTGGCACACCCTGTCCGAATGCTAGCCCGTTAGAAGTCGTCGATCTGTCTCAAACACCCCGATAACCATTCGATCATTCTAGAGTACAGTGGTGTACCTGTTGTCGTGCCCTCACCAACGTACTAAATTGCCGCCGACCGACCGAGCGGTGTTCCTGCCTTAGCGGCAACGCTTCGGTGGGAACACAAGGTAATGCACACACACACAATACCGCCCAACGTCATGTTTTGCAAGAGAGCGCTTGCTCGCCTGTCGCTAGCTATCGCAAGAAGATGCTGTTAGTTGTACCAGCTGAATGGTTCGCTGAAATCTACCCCTCGGGCGACAGCACCACCTATCACTTGTCAGCTGGACGCTACGCTAGTTGAACTGTACATCAGCCCATCGAATAAGTCATGCAATATTGTACTGTATGTTCAGCTTTCAATACTTACCTAGGTAGGTAGGTAGATAGGTAGGTAGGTAGGCAGTGATGACACCCGCGTCTCCGATTTCTTCCTTGAGCTACGTGACTCTAGTTGTTCGTATAGCTATACTAGATTCATTCGCGTGACCGGGCGCAGGCCGCATTCATTTCATGGTACTCTAAATTACCTATACCAGACGAGAGATCAAATCACAAAAGCAGCAACACCAACAATTAGCACATAGTACAAAAGGCGGGGGAGGGAGGTGCTGAGTGTATTGTACAATGTTCCCGACATACCTGGATGGGGAGTAACACGCGCGGCAATTAATATAGGGATGCTGTAGGTGTGCTGTTGGTACATGCTGTACAGACCATCCGGGCTAGAAATAGCACACAGCAGCCTACTGCACCTCCTAAGACATCCCAAGCTGACTGGCCGCCGACCTTTTGGAGACCCGCATGCCTACTCAGGTACATAACACAATAACACAAGGCACGCCTGCACAGCACAGGCACGGACAGGATTAGCCAGTCGCAAGAGGGCGATGCCCACCTCAGCATCCCCAGCACTGTCCAGCATGGTACAAGACTCCCATGTCTCCACCCATCCCTCGCCTCGGCCAATGGCAGCGCGTCTTGCCATAACCTTAACCCCCCCTTGGTCCCCTTTGGTGTCGTCGGCCCTTGGGCGTGAACGTGCCACTGGCCAGCGGAGGAGGGTACCTGAGTGTGCCGCTGTAGCGTACAGTACCCGTTCCCACTTATTCTTGGTCTCTCACACCTCGCTCCGCTCATCTGTGCACCCTCCTCCCAGCACTCCTCCCTCGCTGCCTGCCTTTTTCTTTTAATTACTCGACCATCCCCGTCACCCGCCCGTCTTTCTGCGAGAGACCAACATTGCCCACAGCTGTCGATCACCCGCTTGTCCTCGCTGTTTCTAGACGCCTTCCTTTCGAATGTGATTACATCGCTCTATGGTGCGCCGGCTACGACATCATTGGCTGTTATTGCTTAGGAGATTGCGCTAATCTGAATATCCGCGACGGGAAGAAGGCGATCGACGACGGACGGACAGACATTGAAGCGAGGAGAGACCAGCAAGAGGAAGACAGGACCACGTTGGCCGAAGCGAAGGAGTAAGAGACCACGAGAATCCGTATCCGTTTTCCGACGCCATTTGCTGGCTGGATTGATTTGATTCGAATTGTTCGACATCCATCCGCGCAGTCCCTTTTCAGCACCGAGTTTACTCTCCGCGTAAGCCCAGCGGCCTGCGTCCTTCACCCAACCCAACCCAACTCAACTCAACTCAATTTTAAAACGTTCAGATTTCGGCAACGCGTAGCTACCAAATCACCGAGGGCGACTCGATCCGTAAAGTCTAAAGCCCAAGTGCGCGCCGTATACCCGAGTAGGGGTTGGCGTGGTATCAAATCGCGACCAGCAACCACCCAACTTATCAACTTGATTACCTCTTACCCCCCCTTTCACGCCTACCGGCCTGCCAAATTCGTCACAACAACAAATCCCAAATCAAGTCACTCTTTTCACAATACCCAATTGCTTCGATCCACTTGATCTGCAATACGGTGTTTGGCATCTTCGTGCGATATCCTAGTAGTCTACCATTAAGCTCCCGACCACCGATCGCCATCACTACTCCATCCGTAATTGCCTACCGAGATTATCACTCCTAGACCTAGATCCTCTGGTCGATCGGACACCAGCTTTATTCTCCTACCGAACTTGGACTTGTCACTGAACGGGCCGGAATTTATCCAAACCAATTCTACCCGTTCGATCGCGATCTAGTCGACGGTTCTCATTCCTTATGAACTCATACGGTTCTCTTCACTCTCCGTCGCTGCGAAAAATGGAACAATCTAGGGCTGGCTATGGCCGGAAACGAATGAGCATGGGCAACGTGATCGGCGACCCATTTGCTCTCGCTACCATATCCATCGCCGCAGTAAGTAACCTGATTTTAGGTCCATACCCTAAGAGTCGGTGCTAATATTTCTCTCCTTTGCAGCTCTCGTGGCTTATTTCCCTAGTTGGCTCCATCATTGGCCAAATCAATTCAGACCCCAACGACAAGATAAACATGTTCCCCAAATTCGTGTGGTGGTCCATTGTATTCATGTTTCTCTTGATTCCCGCCGTGTTTGTCGTTGTAGCCTCGGATTCAATCCAGACCTATCATGTGGCCTTGGTTGGGTATATGGGTGCTGGCCTTGTTCTTACCTCTTCCTCCGTCAACTCGTTGATATACTTCAGCGAAGGCGCTCGACAAGCTGCTGGTGCCGGTTTCATATTGCTGTCGATGGTTAATGTAAGTCTTGCCACATTCCCCATTCCCCATTCGCTGCTTGAAGCGTTGTAGTTGTACTTCGTACTAAGGATAGGGTAGATTATCTGGATTTTCTATTTCGGCTCGGCGCCCTCGGGGGTTGCTCGTGCATATATTGACTCTTTTGCCCTGCAAAAGGAATCCACTATGAACCGACAAACTATGAACGCATATGGTGGTCGTCCCGAAACCTCTACTTCTGTTCAGCCTCCACAGATGTACACATCCGCCCAACTCAACGGCTTTGAAAATCCATCACCTGTTGGTGGCCTGAACGGAAATGGGCCACGAAACTTATCCCCCACCTTTGCTGCTCCTGGTGTCAAGCCAGCCCAACCGCCACCGCAGGCTGAACCTGAGATTGCCGCTCCGTCAGAGTATCCATACCGCGCAAAGGCTATCTACAGCTACGAGGCCAATCCTGAAGATGCCAATGAAATCTCCTTCTCGAAGCACGAGATTTTGGAGGTCAGCGATGTCAGTGGAAGGTGGTGGCAAGCAAGAAAAGAGAACGGCGAGACGGGTATTGCTCCCAGCAACTACCTCATCCTATTATGAGCGGGCTTTGGTTCCTTTTGGCGTCTATTACGGATGATTTTAAACTTGGGGAATACCTTGACTACCATTCTGGATGCACCCTATCGGAACAGAACATGTAGGGGATTTTTGATCCTCCTTGTATCTGAATGGGCATAGAGACCCCCCACAGCTGCGGAGCTTGCGCAGTTACCGCTAGATATCAAGCATGACTTGGGGGAAAAGTGCGATACGACCGGTTTTGTTATTTTGGCCTCGTCACCATTTTACGTTTATTTATTTTTTTCCTCTCCAGACGGACGAAATTTCATCTGTCAACTTTCTTTTCTCCCTGGGGACATCCTCATATTTTCTTCTTCTTCCCGCAAACCTGTTCTCCTATTTGTATTATTTGTGTGACACACGAGGGACAAACCAGTCTTGGCACAGCATGGTGGAAATGTTGACTCATAGGATATGAGACGGTCGTATATATTGAAGGACTAGGAATGGTCGAGAACAAACGTCTCCCCGGTAAGGAGTCACTGAGTTGGTGGCGGCGAGGAAACGGCAAAGCAAGGGCCGAGCCACAAAGGCAGATAGAGCCTGTCATCTCTGCCGTAAAATAACACGGAGTTTACGAAGGTTACGCACGTATTCATTGGTTTAAACGAGGTTTTCAGTTACGATAACCCCCTGTGTATACACCCTGTTGTCCGTCAATGAACAAATGAACAAAAAAATCTTCAGTAATTGCCAGCATTTGTTGCCGAGTGAGATACAACCAACCAGAATAGTGATTCTCCATCATCAAACTGGCTCTTTGCATGAGAAAAGGCTTGTATTAGTTATGCTTATGACACCACAGGTTGATACGTGTAGTGTACTACCTATACTAAGCCAATCTTGCATACTTTTGAAGTTGGGATACTCCATAGCTTTCGAGACTCTCCAATCCCTTTTGGTTGACCCTGGTTTGTATATCGACAAGCTCCCACACAAGTGGCGTCTCCGTATCAATTAGATCAGTCCAAGCCTCCCTCGTCTGTCTCCTTGCAGGTGCCGCGCGCTCCCGGGATGAGGAAAACTAAACTACTATAGCCATCACAAGACCTGCTTCCCTTGCGGCTGTGATGCGGGGTCTATTGTAGCGTAACACACCACCACACATGACATACCGTCTCATCTGTTAGGGGTGGTGGCAAGTAGGTCCAGCGGCGTGACGTGTCGAGTCATGTAATCGTACAGAAGCATTAACGGTCATAAGCACATTTCATCGTAGCAGAACCGCGGCATAGCACAGTCGAGGGTTGGCACCGTTACCAGCAGCACAGTCACTCCTTGGAACTGACAATGGGAGTAGCAGTATCGCACACTGAGGAGATATAGAACGGATATCAGTGTCGGGATGGAGTCAGTCAGTCAGACAGACCGCTCTTCTTCATCGCCCAATTTTTTTTCTTTCTCACGTCGTGTCCAGTCTCTTCCTCAGCTCGCGCTCCTTCTGCAGGACCTCGAGCTCGAGCCTCTCGACGCTGTACTGCAGGGCCTCGCGGCGCTGGCGCAGGGCCCGGGCGCGCAGCTTGGCGCTACCGTCTAGCTGGGCGCTGCCGCTACCGCTACCGCCCTTCTTGGTATTGTTCTGTTGCCGAGAGGAAGACGAGTTGTTGTTGCTGTTGTTGCTGTTGTTGCTGTCGTTGTCCACCAGACGGCCCTGCTGCAGCTCGGCGCGCGCCTTCAGCGACTCGATGCGGCGGTCCACGCGGTCGATGTGCGCGTCCGCGCGGTCCAGGAGCGTCGATATCGCGGGCGCGAGCTCCGACCGCAGCGATGCCTCGGCTGTCTGTAGCGTGCTTTGCGGGATCAGCTCGTAGTGCTAGAGAGGGGCCGTTTCTGTGTCAGCTTTTTTTCGCCTTTTGATACATGATGGGGGGAAGAGGGAGGGGAGAAGACGGTCGTACCCTGGCCGTCTTTAATACGCTCACGAGACGGGGGAAGTCGGACACGCCGCTCTCGAGAGTCGCCACGGACGACTCGAGGAATGATAGTGACGTCCGGAGCGCGGCCACGCAGTCGCTATATGACGCTGTGCCTGTGCTTGCGAGGCCGGTTGCGCTCGCCATTTTGGCGTTAAAGTATGGGATGCGCCCTCGTGGTGAACCTCTTCCAAACGACACACGGGAAAAGAGAGCGTTGTATTTTGTTTTTCGGGGAGGTCTGTGAAGGTGACGTAGGTAGTCAGTCAGTTGTCCAAGGGGAGTTTCTCGAATTAGGTAGTTCTCTAACCAATGTTCCACAGGGCCGGACCGGTGCCGGCGGGGGTTCTAAACACTAAAACCAGGTTGCCGGGCTGGGCAACCATTGTCGGTAATGTAAGCGCGACCTTGCGGCGCTTACTCCGTACTCGCATCCTCATCCTCCCCGTGGGTGCTAAAAATACAGTGAATCATCGGTCCGAGGGACCAATCACAATTCGATTTTTCGCTAACGACCCCTGCAATTCAAGGTTTAGCACTGGCAAACAGGTGCTACCTTTAGGCTCAACTACCTGCCTACTGCTACTGTACTACCACCTATACTAATCTTAACCCACTGCCTACCTATACTAAACTAACCTCCTATTTATGCTACCTTTTACTTGCCAGTCCGTACGCGTAGACCTACGCGAGCAAACTACTTATAATTTAGTATAGGTAGGTAGTAGATTGGTGTGCGCAGTGGGTTAAGATTAGTGTAGGTGGTGAATCAGGCCGCGTAGGTGTGAGACAGTGTAGGGCCTGATGAATGAAGGTAATCTTAAATTACGCATTTGGTCATAGATAAATCACTTAAATGACTGGGGAATGCCTTGATCAAAGCGAACGCAGTTGTATATTGCCTAAAAATTAAATTNAAAAAAACGCGATGATTATAACCCCTATTCTTGCCTCCTTATTTGTACTTTACCAAATACCCCTTATAGATATAAATATAAAAGGAATACTGGTATAACCACTTGCTGAAAAGACACTCACGCCACTTCAATGGTAGTCTAGCATCTGTTTGCAGCTTATTGCCAATGCTCAACCTTTCTGCAGGTACATTTACATAGATTCTCACGACCTAATGATTGAAGCAACGAGACATAGCAGGTTTAGTATCAAAATGCTGTAATATGGCCCTATTCAAAGTGCTACGAAGCTAACCTCATTATATACCCCTTCTACCAAGACCAGTTTTTGTTTTATTCCTCAAATGAACCACCAACCCGCTGCGGGACAATTAGCCAAAGTTGCTCGAGTACCGGTCGCAATACCGACTTGACCGTTCTCGGCTTATATTTCCTTTACCCTTCTTAGAGATCGGCCCAATGTTTCGCAAGATGGCATCAAAGTCAGAGCTCGGCTCCTTAGGCGTTGAGGCATTCTCGTCCACGGGTATGAGGCCAGAAGAATATGCGGGCGGGCTTGGCCGCGCCCGATGACGAGGCGTATTATTCGGTACATGGTGCTGAGCTAATGTGTGAGTGCTCTCTCGAGCAAGTATGAGGCCCGGATCCGAATGTTGAGGTGGCATTGAAGTATGCGGTTTAGCCGTGCGTACAGACGCATGTCCGTACCCCTCCGAATGTCTAACGCTCGACCGTGAAATTGAAAGGCGGCTGCGACCAAGTCCGCAGGGACTGCTGGGCCCACGAGAGCTCTGACGGCTATCGTGTACGGCTCTAATCAATGGATTAGCTGCTAGCTCGTGGGGCGTCGCATCTGTAGGCGTAGACCCTTCAAGCTCACAAGGGCCACTGCCCGCAGTAGGCCTTCGCTCAGAAACGTCATTCTCCGAGTCGATATCGGAATATTGGTAAACGTAAGGGTCAGTAAACATCCAGCTCGCCCGAGAAGAGGTCATTGTCACCAACCGAGGACTTTACGCAATAGAAGACAAGAAGCAAATACATAAAAGGGGTACGAGGAAAGAAATTGAACGAATGAGTTAATGAGCTTTGGCGAGGGGAAATCGAGAGGATGGCGGACCAAGTTTAAGTAGATAATAGTGCCCAGTGCTTCATCTATTGGCTTTGTATTAAAAGGCCCTTTGAATATAAAATATTAGACCAAGTAAAAACACCCATCAATATAAATACAATGCTGATCTCTTTATTACAATGACTAGTAATCATACCTTGATAAAAAGCACAGTGCCCTGTTATGATCTAGACTCATGTATACTCCATGAGGGATCAAACAATGTATATTCGAGAGCGAAAATAGCAGTAAGAAAAGGAGAATAATACCTCGCGTAAAGTACTTCATAGTGATAGCTTTGATATTCCTGGGGGGGTAAGAAAAAGGCAGCTATGAGTTCACCGAGTCATAAAGGTCCGCCTACGGCCAAAGTCTTGAAAGCCTTACAATTAATCATCATTGTCAACGATGATTATAAACCTAACTCCCCTTAATAAGGTCTGCATTGTATACAAATGAAAGAGAATTGGTATAGAAGCCTGAAGTTTTCATCGCAAGCAGCGAAGTTCTTAAGGCCATATACAACACCTCCGTACTGTCTTTAATAATAGATAAAATTAAAGCTTAAGAAGGTTAAAAAATAGGTGTATGTTCCCGGCCCCGCTTAAGCCGGAGAGCGCCGTGCCAAGTCGGCATGTCCAACTACATAAATTAGGGTAATGAGATGCAGGAAAGCCTCCTCAGTGCCAGTAACCCTATACGCTAGGCAGGTAATAGACACTTGTTGTTGCACGAAGGTCTGGTCGCCGGGAGGGGATGAATTACTGTATCCTGCTGCCCTATCTGTATCTCTAATGAGGGATTCCTAGATCACAGTATCATCCATCCGAATGAAGATAACCCGTGAACAGATAGTTTCTAAATCTCAATCCCCTCAAGGCAAGCAATGCTGAAGAAGGAAATTGTCTAAGATGGAGAAAACATGTAACCTCTTGTTCAAGCCACAGCAGATGCGCAAGACGCCTACTCAATAGGGTGAATCATGATGTGGGCTAGGGGGTAATTAAAGGTCGATGATCTGGCCGCAGGTAACGCTTAACCAGCTATTGTACCTCCGAATTATAGTAGAGCAAGACCGAAAAAAGATTTTTTATTAAAAAAAGCATATTATTAGGGGGTACGATCATATACCAGTTCTATACAATATCTCCCTGTAGAGGTGCTAGCAACGTAGCAGCCCTCGGCTTATTCGGTAGACAATATTCGAAATTACCGTAGAAAACAAAGCCACATATAATAATCTATCAAAAATAAATGTTAAAAGATAACTGAATGATGATAGCCTTTCGTCTACATTCGCAGCTACACCGTAAATGAAGTTTAAGTTGTAGCCATACTCCTCTTCATCAACTGCTCAAGAGTTATTATATATTTCGGAAATATCTAATGTTGGCACATCGGAACAAGCGCCTTTATAGTCATTCGAGTCCAACCTCGGGTCGCGCTCAATTGCTTTACTGCTTAAACTAATACTGCCGGCATTAGAGGTTGATGGGTAAGAACGATGGTCCAAGTTATCTAAAGACGAGGAATTGTGCTTCGGTATGGGGTACCTTCTGGTAGCTATCAATAAGCTCAGAAATCTGCTCCCATGTCAAACCAGGTGTTTCGGTTGAGAGCTGAAATTTTGTTGTGAAAGTCTGCAATAGACATTTTGTAGTTGATCGTGGTAACTGCGACAATCAATTATCCGTTGGCGTTGGCTATGGGCACTTGAAAACAAACCACCTGGCCGTTTAACAGAGGACAATTCTCAAAATCCATCACAGCCGTATCGAAGGGGTGCTCAACCCAGTCTTTAAGGACGACTTCAAATTGACCCGGCAGCTTGGTGCTCCGAATGAGCTGCTAAAGATCTATCTCGTTTCCAACAAACGACACGATATCGGCCCTTGATTCGCTCGACTTTAATCGCCTATTGCAAGTTTTATCATGTCCTATAGTTGCTGACATCGCTTAAATCCACAGTCATAGGTGATACAGGCAGCAAACCTGCTTGTGTGTAACAAGATCATGCTTCGTAGTAAACAGGACCTCGCACTAGTAATAATAGAAGGTGTGGCAGGAACTTGTATGAGTTAACCTTTCCTCGAGGATTATTTCTCCAGCTCTTGGAGCCCTCTCTTCGTGGTATCTTGCTCTTGGACTAGGGGTGCTTGTGGTACTATTGTGTACGAAGGTATTATTTCTCCTGCTCTTTGAGCACCTTCTTCACGATTTTTTGCTCCTCCACTAGAAACGCGCGGACGATGCGATCTCGTACGCAATTGCTGCATCGGGACCCTCCATAGGCCCTTGTGACGGTTTTTTGAGGCTTTGAAAGAGTAGCGTATTGGCGCGGCCGAAGGGATGGGATCTGAAGGAAGGAAAAATAAATTAGCATGGTGGCTAGGTAGAATTGAGATCAGGCATCATACTCCTGACAAAGCACTGCCACAGTCTCCGCACTTCACACGACTGGCCTTCTTATCGATGTGAAGAGCTCGAAGTTCACCGCCCGGTGTCCGGATTAGACGAGTTCTTTGACTCTTGGTGTTGTATCTATTGTTCATTAGATGAATTCTGGACGAGGACACGCAAGACATACGATTTGCGGCGACGCAACACGACGCGATTGTCCGGCATGATGGCAACGTCCGATTTTAACGACGTAGACGCTGGATGTGGTGATAGTCAAATGATCGCGTGTTCTGCCGCGGGTGAGTGGTCCTGGGATTAGTTTTGGATTTTGGCAAATTCAAATGTGTGGAGTGGGGCTTATCAGTAGAGCTTATCTACAGTGCCTTCTGTGGCTGCAGATGGTAACAGGCAAATTGATGGGATGGGCTCCAGTACCAGAGGCTTACATACCAAGTCTTCAACATTTGTATGTACTATGTTAATGTTAGACGAAAAGGGGCAGCGTGAAAAGTGGACATACACCTATACTTCTCATCACGAAGTACTTGCGTGGGCCCGAAATCTCCTTGAAATGAAGAGCCATGTTCTTATCCCATTGCCGCTGATATTGAGCCTTGCTCCGCCGGGGGACTGGATGATCTCCACCACCGGTACGGGAATGTTCTTATAACAGCATTCAGACTCTGTTCAAGCTCCTGCTTCCAAATACCCGGCGCTTGTCCGTATATACAGACTGTCCGCAAGCTGGTCGTGCTTTTAAATATCTCAAGGAGGTGATTTTCGCCCATCTCATTCACCTCTCATAGATATGCTATATTATAAATTGGCCAATCATTCAGAATCGACGGGGGGCTCCAGTCAATCGTCACATGTTCGAGCGCCGGCATTCGGGATACGGCCTCTCCAAAAAAGCTCAGCCATTCATCCCAGGGAGGGCGTTCCCATTCAATAACGAGGAACAGGCGACGTAGACGTTCGAAGCGTAGTATACCGTGTACTGCGAATCCAATTTCAAGACTGTCATTTGATGGTGACCACAACACGACGTTGGAGTGCACATCTGAGCGCAACTCGGCGTATGCACGCTTACAAGTCAGCATTAGGCTAGGAAGGGCAGTCGAGTGCGGCTTGTCGTGAATAAAGTGCATTTGCCGCAGGAGGGTTGGGCTGAGCCAACGGCGACGTGTGAAGCTCAGATAGTACTCGTAAATGATTTGACGGACCTCTAACGGGACGAGGAAAAGTGGTGAAGTTTCCATCATGGATGCGGTAGTGGCAGGCTGCATTGCTTTGGCGTTGATGGTAGTGGTTCGCTGAGGAAATGAGAAACAGAGACGAAGATGGGCAGTACAATTTCACCTGTTATATATCTCTAAAACCTTGCGAAATGGTTGCCAGGGGCCCCTAACCCGCCTAAGTAGTTGACGTCTCGCCGTCTCACAGCCTCCCCCGGAGAGTAAAGAAGCGAAGTATGGATGGCCAAAATTAGCATGAGATGACTCAAAACCTCTTTCTGTAGCAACAATAAGCTTCATCTAACTCACAGTGACACCCCCAACGAGATTTCAACAGTAATAGGCCCGCCAGAAGCTTCGCAAATAAGATGAGGTGCCTGGATACTATCCGAGAAGAGAAGCAATCAAAGCCATAGAAAGTCAAAGTACCCGTTTGAATGACGGCTAGTGATGCGTCTGATGTAGACTACAGGTGACTGCCTGGTCCCTTTATAAGGGTTTCTTGGTGCCTAGAAAGCGATAACCCGTCGGGTCGAATCAGCTGTTGCCTCCATCTCATACACTCCACAGTATTCTGCTATAGTTAAGTAGCCCATGCAGTCACATATAACAACGGAAGCGAAACATGAAAGGTCCAAGAAAGAGTAAAGCATCTTTTCAAGCTTCGAATAAACCGAAACACGTGCCGAGGCTTCAGGCTATAAAATGTAGCCTTAGTCCAGTTCATACACACAGTGGGCGGCGCAGGCGTCGAAGTAAAATACGACCAACCACATTAATTGTTTATGTACAACATGAACCGACGGGATTCCGCTGTATGAAGATGGAGGATTAGGTGGAATATGTAATGATGGAGTTGATACCTTTACTAAAGAACCTTCTTTTTAAACTTAAATACCTAATATATACGTATTCTACCTATCATATCCGCTTTTGTTTAATTGCATATCTATCTACCTTTCTTATGAGCCTTTTAACATAACTGCTAATTATGGCAATCCTTAACCTATCACAGGGAATATAATATCCTTTTAAATATAGTCCATGAAGTGTGGTTTTAGAAACCTTCGTGTAACCATATGTTTCCACTGTTCCCTTTAGTAAGGGGGTTTAACATAGCCTATCACCAATAAGTAAAGGGATACGTTTTTATGACTTGTAAGACTATTAAATTTCCGGTATTTAGTGAGCTGTAGTTAGATGTGAATTAAAGACAATCATTCATCCCCCCTTGATAGCCGGTGAGATAATCCACATCAGAATCTTGTTGGATAGCCAGGTTCATGTATGATAAGACGACCCTTGTTGCCACGAGACAGATCCCTAAAGCTTTGCATTTGCTAGTTTTAGCTTTCTGCCCAGGGAGTTCTACAAGGCTACTCGGTATCCGGGCAACCACGATTATTCCACTCTGTTTATTCGGGAAAGGTACCTAGGTACAACCACCCGCCTTACCTACCTGCCTCCCCCCCCCTCCGCCTCAGCAACCACTACATAAACCATATTAACTGCAGGTTCTATTAACAGTACCTGGGAAGCTCAAGTGGTGTAGGGGTCTGGCCAACCTCAATAACACCCCGAAGGGCTCAGGTTCAGATACGGTCCTTGGCGCAACGTGTGAGCAAAAACACAGCCAAGATCACGAACCGCAAAGAAATACCCATATACAAGCTGAAAAGTGGGCGCGCTATAGCTTAGGCACTGAAATGAGATCTAAGACAGGGCGTGGAGGACGGATATGTTCTCTTTTTTTTNTTTTTTCAATATATTTTTTTAATATTTTTTTCCTTTCCGTTTTTCCATTCCTTTCTCTCTCCTCTACCCTAGCCTTTTCCATTATTTTTTTAGTCTTTACTTTTTTTGTTGTATAAATTTTTTAACAAAAAAAACATGTGTAGTAGCATTGCTGTTTTAAACCAAGTATCCCATTAAGGTCCCTGTCATGAACCCTAGCAAGTGGTAGGCAATAAACTCTTGTTGTTGCACGAGGGTCTCCGGCTACCAAGGCTACGCGTGAGGCTAACCTAGATACATATACAAAAGTCTCTTTGTCTCCTGCCTTGCCCTGTGCCTTGCCCTGTGACAGTCCCTAATAGCTCTGGCAACCTATAGCCTTCGAACAACTCTTGGCTAATGGGTTGTTGTAGTTTTAATATTTTAGATTCCTAACTTGGATTGGACTAGTCAGTGTCTGCAACTGGGCTCTATAAGTTTTACAGTTGATGGTTACTGGTATACAGAAGAGTTTGTATCTGCTAGCATGTCCACCGCACCAAGGTCGATCGATGAGGACCGGTGGTAAATATATAGCTGGTTACTTGACGTTGTCAATCAGACACGCGGCATTATATATCCCCCTAGACTCACCCTAGTGTAACCATATCCCTGCCTGTCACAGCTCCAACTGCTGGTAGGGCCAGTGTTGACTTATTGTCATTGCACAAAGGAGGAAAACTCCAATCTACGTGACAGAAACTATCTAGCTAACCTTAGTCTATATATATGGGCCATGGGCCCGTGCCCGGTACCCCCGGTCTCCGGGTGTTAATCCGTAGCGTTCCGTGACACTGTCCCTTCTCAGGCCTGGTTATCACGAAGATCAAATTCAAAGTGGCTCCCTGTCCATTCGCCAGCGATCGAAAGAGGCCGTCAAGTAGCCTACAAGCAATAATAATTAGGTTTCCGAGCTGGTGCCCATCGAGCTAGATTGCCGAATTCGGGACCAAGGTAGGTTGACCAAGAGAGTTTACTACAAATGAGACCCAAAATGACAACAGTACAACAAGCCACGTGCATAAAAGACATGAATGCAGAGCACTTCTCAATAAGATTGAGGAAACTCCCGTTAATTCTCAGCCCTAACTCTGCATCAATGCTCATAACGGGTTCCAGAACATTCTGCTATCAAGGTACAGTCGAAAACAGGAAGACCACGAAAACTTTCGTAGTGTTAGCCACAACTGCATGGCCAAGTATGAGTGGGTTTTTAAAATATAGCGAGAGATCCGAATCTGCCGAAAAGAGACCCGGTTCGGCTAAGTTCCGCTATTAATTCTGCTATCTGCTCAGAGGTTCTACCATATCACACAAGCGACCACAAAATCATTTAGGGTCCAGCTCATGAGGAACGTTAAACGGTCATTACATTCGTCTACAACATCTAGCTTTGAGAAAAGCAACGCTATATACCCCAAACATACAATAGCTTCCGCGAAGAAGTGAAAAGAAACCTAATACACGTACACATACAAGCAGAGACGGCGCTCTCTCGGGCGTTGTCCCTACAACTGAGCCTTTTCTCCTAGTTGATTAGGACGAAACCAAGTACGGTTCTAAAGAGAAGTAAATGACATGTCATGCCCGAATGACCAAGACTCACGGTGTCAAAAGAATGAGCGAAACGAACGATTATTATGGGTATAGAGCAATAAAAAGGTACAGAAAACGTGTTGGGCAGTGATCTGCCTGGTGCAGATCGATCGTGTGTGAGTGAGAGATAAGAAGACCGTTAGAAAGGTCTCATCGAGAAATCGACGACTCGTGGCGTAGAGAAACCGGCCCTTGGAATGGCCGTACAGAATGCATCTCCAAATCCTGGCCAACCGCAGGCATTCTGTCTGCTTGCAGATTTCGTCGCTCTCCAAAACGCTGATCACCTTCCGCGTAGCGTCCTTGAAGCGGTAGTACGTTGGCGGTCGAGGACGGCATAGCACGACTACCCAATTTCTCCACATGCTCCCCTGCGTGAAAGCCCGGTACCTATCCTGCTTGAGGAGCTTGTGCGAGTTGAGAAATTCCCGTGTTGTTTCGCCCCTCCCCATCAGGAAGAGGTGGTATCCGGTCAAGGCAACGGGGTAGAGAATGCCAAGAACTCCGTAAATGATGAGTGTCAATGCAATACGGAAATGGTTCGCCGCTTGACCAAACGAGACGTCCTCACGACGCGAATAGATGCCGATCTGAGCAAAACACGCACCAATAAGGTACAGGCCCATGACCGTTGTTGAAGTGACAAAAGTAAAGAAGTACCGATAGTTTCGACGTCCCACGCAGTTATTAACCCAGACGCAGTGATGATCCTGAGTTTCGACACAATTGTCACAGAGACGGCAGTGATGAGCACGAGGTGGTCGCCAGATATTACAACTCCTACAGAATTTGGTTGGAACCTCCATCGCCGCTATACTTGACTCGGACGATTTAATCAAAGTCCAGTCGTTAGTCGGCGGCGCCAAACGCAGCGGATCCTCGTTTTCATCCGGAGGAGGGAATTGATGAAGATTACGGGGTAGGATCTAAGTGAGTGGGACGTCAGTCTACAGCTGGAATAGATAGAGCCTGGTATCAGAGCCGAACTTACCCCTGGATCTGTCATTGACGCGCGGAGGAACGAGGATATGGAGATGAGGAAGATGTAGGCAAAGAATATTGGCACCGCAGGCGACAGCTGGTGCCATAGATATGGAGCACACGCCCCAAAGAACAAGGCGGCCGGTAGAACAATCAGAAAACCTGTACCAATGTTGATAGGCCGATGACGGGTGTTTTGGAGACGCCCGCCAAGGCAGAATACCGTGTTGCCTTCGAAGTATTCATGATTGCGGCCCAGTTGGGGATTGGAATGCTTTTCTTCTGCATTTGTTTCAGCTGTATTGGGTGGCCGTGGGGTCATCTGTGGAGTCGACGCGCCAGACGATAGTTTTTCTGCGCCATGCATGTCATGATTCGGGCGGCTGGCACCTGATTCACCTATACCCGACATGAACAAGCTGGATCTGAAAGAGTGCGGTGTCTTCGCGGGACTTGGGGGGCTGCCAGCACTGCGATAGCTGCTGCTCTTGTCAAGGTTCAGTGATAGCCCTTTCTCTTTAGCCTGCTGCCGGTGCAGTGGGCTGACGCTATCGGTAACACTGGCGGTAGGGTAGTGGCCATGGGTAGGACTTGTAGTAGCCGTAATGCGGTCATAGGGTTCCGTGATTTCTGTGCCTCTTGACGGTGGTGGCTGCATATCGTCTGGGTCGTTAGTAGATTGGTTAGTATGGCTGATGGGCGGCTGTACGAGAATATGGTGCGGCGCAACGTGAGACTGGTCGTCCTCGTCGGGTAGGTCGTCGATGCTTGGTCGGTGCTGGCCAATGGAAGGAGGACGCGGTGCTCCTCGCTGGGCCTGGAGCTTTTGGGAGCTCATCGGCCTGAAAAAAGCATGGGACGCCAAGGGGGCGTGACTCCTGCTTGTCTTGCTCGCGGAACTCAGCGGCCTTCCGCTTCCTATGCTGCCGCTGACGCTTCCTCTTTGTAGACCCTTGCGGAGTGGCAGTGATTGCGACCAGGCACCACCTCGGGATGATGACATGCCCGTTATGGCGGTTCCCGGGCGTGATTCGGTAGCGTTGACGCTTCTCCTACGCTCGGGCCCGCTGCATCGCCATCTTGGGACGCTATATCTGTCATACGAGAGGATATGACGCTGGGAGGGCCCGGGTGAAAGTTCGGACTTGGCAAGATCCCCTCATTCGAGCCAGGCGAAATAGGGCTCGTAGGCTGGGAATTTGAAGTCATGGCGGTAAGTTCTCAGCTAAGAGATTTGTTTCCAAGGCTGTATCGTCAAGAGTAGCTGAACTGTCCGATTTTACGGTCCTGGCGACATGCTCTCGCTGGTTAAATCTCAGTGGCCCAGAGAGCAGGATCGGGGAAATTTGCGATAATTTTTGTTGTTTATGAAGGTAGGGAAGGGTACCAGACGGTCGGATTTTTGGAAAACTAGATGTATATGGATGTCGGCGATCGATTATCAATCATCTGTCGAACAGCAGATGGTGAGATGGTCAAGGAGCGTGGTGTCCGCGCGGCGGAGGTGTGGGATTGGCCAATGAGCAGTACAATGGGAATCGGAATGGGGTTGGTTCAGAAGAAAGGAAATGTAGTATTGTCCGAAGGGAGTGGCATATCGCAGCGACGCAAGTTGGAGAACGAGTCGTGGAATTCGACGTCGTGTCGCGACGTTGGTGGTTGACTTGGAATTAATTACAAAATCAGGATCCAGAAGCCAGGGGTATGGGGCCAGGCTGCGGCAATGACTGGTCGCTTGTGCAGGTTGCTCGCTCTGGCCGCATGCGCTAAGACCCGCGACCAGGCACAAGCATGCCACCAATACCGGTACATGCCATTTTTAATGCAGCACAGCCACACGCGCAATTCCGTCATACACACACACACACCAGCCACAGTTGAGGTCACAATCACAGCCAAGTGCCATCGAGAGCTGGAGTCGAACTGGACGAATCCCATTGGTCAATCAGCTCCATCAGGTATGGCCTGACCCGAGAACTGGACCGACTGACTGACTGTGTGTGCAGCTCCTAGAGCGTCAAAAACGAGCATCATCAACCTCGACGCTCGCCTGTCCCTACCACCACACCCCGTTTCCCCGTCAACCTACGAACAATAAGATAAACCACCATCAGACCGCAGCGATGTCCTCCATCATCGCCCGCCGAGCCCTCCTGGCCTCCTCCAAGAGGACCTTCTCCACCACCACCCGCCGTTTCGCGCAGCAGGAGCCGGCTCTCAAGGCCGAGGAGAAGCGCAACCCCGAGGTCATGGTGTGTCACCCCACCCCGACAACGACGACGATACCAACAACAACAACAACAACAACAACAGAAAAGCTAACTATTATTTCTTCGCCTGTTTAGATCTTGGGTGGTGTCATGCTTCTCGCTCTGGCTGGTGCGGGTCTCTACTTCGGTGCGTCTCCCCTCGTCCGGTGACATAAGCCCACCTCTCGTTAACACACCTCTGCTCTTCAGGCCGATCTCCCACTACTTCGACATCCGAATCGCCCGTTGGCCTGGCTAAGTCCGGCATGCCCTGGGAGACTGGCGCGACCGAGGGCAAGTACCGCTACCACCCCGGTGGTGACGGCACCGCCGAGCCCAAAGACGCCCCTAGCGCCGTCAACGTCGTCGTCATCCCCAACGTCGACCTGCCCAAGGTACGCACCCATGTATCGCTAAGCAGTTTCGAGGAAGCAACCTGTCTTCCAGCAGAGCGATTCCAGGACTGCTGGCTAACTAACTATTATATAAATCCTCGTCAACAACTCCTCGCTAACTCGTACATTTCACAGCGTCTCCACGACAAGTACAACAAATGGGGCAAGGATGGTTACTAGATGTGATATGTGTGCCGAAGACGAGAGTATGTGTTACCGGACATATTCCCGTTTTTCCTTTGTCCCTGAACCTAGACGGCTCGGCGTTTATTCGCCCGCCATGTACATAGCCACACATTATCCGAACGGCAATCGTTGTGCCTCTGAATTACGACGAAGCTTTCATTTAGCCCGAACCTGTCTTCCCCTTCTCGGCCACATCAAGCATATAGATCAAGGTGTAGTAACGGTCCTGAAGAACGGCAATAGATATCCATAACCCCTACATGACAACTTGCTTGGCGAAACTGACTGCTCTTTTTCTTTGGTGAAGACACAGCAAGTTCTGAATCCAAAGAGGGCAGCACAAAAAACAAGTCGCTCACTATCATCTCTTTTGGTTAAGCTATCCAAGTTTGTCCGTTTGTAATCCTGCTCAACTTTACGTCATAATAGTTTCAGGATATAAAGAATTAGCCCTTGAACCGGTAGTTGGCATCTTCCCACGCAACACATTTATTTCCGTTGAGTTTTGTTTTCTTATGAACCTAATGTCCTAAGTCTAGTTAGCCTTTTAACTCAAGATCCCAGTCGTGTTGAAGTCCCATTCAAAGCAGTCATTCATAAGCGTTCTGAACGCCTCGGTGCCTCTGGAGCCGCTGTTTTAGTCGATGTCAACAACCTACAGGTCCATCTCTTCCTTTTCACTTTAGCTCATCGCTGTCTTACTCGTACTACACACCTACCTGGTAGGATAGATCATGTAGTAAGCATGTCAATTTCTTCGCGCGTGAACCCGACCAAGTAAAGCAGGTCGAGCAGCGAATCGCCGTTCAGCCGCGCGCTGGCCTCCATCTGGACGAGGGGTTTTGCGTTCCACGCGACGCCGAGGCCTGCCGTGCCCAGCATCAGCAAGTCGTTGGCGCCGTCACCCACGGCAATGACTTGATCCAATGCCACACCCTCCTTCTTGGCGATCTCTAAAAGCAATTCCTGCTTTCTCTCTTTCCCCACAATCCTCCCTAGGACTTCACCAGTTAACCGTCCCTCATCGCTAATGACAACCTCGTTTGCGTGGGCGTAGTCGATGCCCAATTCTCCTGCTAGCCAACTGGTGAGGGGGAGAAACCCGCCTGACAGGACGGCTGTCTTGATGCCTAATTTCTTGAAAGCCCTTAAAAGCTGCGGAACCCCGTTCGTCACATCAAGGACGGGCCTAAGCTGCTCAAAAATGGTGGCAGGTAGATCCTTGAGAAGTGCCACCCGTTCCCGGAAGGCGGCATCAAATTCCAGCTCACCTAGCATGGCACGATGGGTGATATCGGCAACCTTGGTAGCAAGGTCAGGAGGATCGGTAATGGTGGCAGCAAGCAGATCAATCACTTCTTGTGTGATCAAGGTGCTATCCATATCGAAGACGACTAAGCGTGGATGCCGGCGCCAAAGAGTATCGGGCTGTAAAACAACATCGACATTCCATTCTCGCTCAAACCGGTAAATCATTTCATGTTTCCGAAGGTCATCCAGCGAGAGGTAGTCGGGGGCCGGGGCCGGAGAAAGAGTCAGTTCGACGACTAGAGGGTGATCTTGGTCATCGAGACAACGGTGAGAGGACGTGGTCTCGGTCATGCCTGGGGACCGTGGAAAGCCGGACATGAGATGAAGGAAGGAGGTGATGCACATAGGTGATGTATAAGACCCATAGATATTGTCGAGCGGCTCGGGCTCCACGGCAGGAGGCGCCTCGAGAGGAAAGTTTTCCGGGTTGGTGGTTGGGGCAAAGTTGGTAGGGATGTCGGAGGCCGTAGAAGGGCTAGAGCGTAGAGGAGAGGGCCCGCCAAGGGACTTCTTCTTCTTCTTGTACATCAGGGTCGCAATAATGCGCTGTGACGCAGCTCCCCGCGGCGGCGCGCAGTTCGGGTGGCTAAAGTCATGGCTCAGGCCTTCGACGATGCGTGGAGGGGGGTCGTCTTTGCCGAGCACTCCATTAAAGGGACTGAAGGGCTTCGGGGGCGAAATGCGAGCGCCGCGCAGGTCTTCTACGACGGTGTCTATGCCGAAGTGGCTATGGCTGTCAGGCTGAAGAACGGGAGAGCGATATTGCTGGTGGTCGCTGAGGAACGAGCCGCTTCGCATCGATGAAAGCTGAGGCCGCTCGGCACGGGCCTGTTTCGTGGGGTTGTCTTGGCTGTCCATGTTGTTCAAGCTTGACAACTGGGTGATGTGATGTCAGAGGGGATCAGACAAGGAACGAACCGACAGGCAATGGCAGGATAATGCTCCTCGGGAAGATGCAAAGCAAAACCTACAGCAATGAATTCGACTTCTCTCAGCATAAGCAATTGTTAGATTTTAAAAATGCACTAACGATATGGCTCAGCTCCAGTCGGGTGCTGTTCACGACTCGGTGTTGCATATCGGAACAACTAGGATAGGACAAGGATAGCAGTGCCCAAAGGCATCCGCGGGACTCCGGACTGCCTCCTAGCACGGGCCTGCGCGGGGGATCTTCTGGGGGGTCAGTCAGCTGGAGATGATCGACTGCGATTGCAATTGTCGAAAATGGTCTCAGCAATATGCAGAGTGACGTAATATGCTTAGGTAAGGACCTATCATAATAGGTCATGCCATGCAGCGCGGTATAAAACCTCCGCCGCCTCACCACAGCTCCCGTAACCTTACGCACTTCGAGGGATCGCCTTGAACCTTAGGTATGGGTTAGGTACGGTAGTATTCCGGTGGAACAGCTCCAACGACCATTTATAAAACGTTGGGCGCTGCATGTCTTTGCTTTGGCGCCCCTGACTTTTTACCGTATACTGGGTTGGGTTGGGTTGATTGCTTCTTACCAATCTGTGTAGCGTTAGGTGACTCGACAATCCCTATGTCCAATTCTCTCTTTACAGTCAGTTACGGTTTGCTCAAATAACCAACACACATCATTTTTCTATTGCAAGACATGTTAACATATTTATAACCACATACTCAACTTCGCTCTATCTAACTGACATCTATGCCTTTTTCTTTGTGATCTCGCGCTTGACTCGGTTTTCGAAGCGGCCCTTTGCGATAATCTCTTGTAAGTTCGCTGCAGACTCGCCAACTTCATTCCCCCAACGATCCTCTTATATCAAATTCCACCCTATCCGTCGTGTTAATAACTTATCCGAGCCAAAAGTAATACGTAGGCATTCAATAAGGCGAGTGATTTCCTGTTCTGTTACCTACAGTGAGTAAACAAGTTAGTCACGAGGGTTGACCATGGGACTCGCTGCGAAATTCCCGAAGCTGGGTTGATAATTGAACTTTCTGTTTTCTTGTAGGTTTTAGTCTTAGTACCTAACTCGAAAGAACTCCTTTAACCACAGCATAGTAATGTATCAGTACAATTCATATGGAGATGGTGCTGGTATTGCCAAGATTGTCACTGGTGTCATCAAAGTTCAGGAGCAATAGAATTGTGGCTTGTTGAGGTTAAGTTGTAAGTTGAGTGGCTTGATGCCCTGATACTGTAAGTACAGAGTAGACAGTTCCAAGTTGGGAGGCCACGAGGTGGCCAGTGCAAAGTCAGACACAAAATTCCTTCATTTTGCCGCAGTTAGGTATCGATGCCAGCCGGAAGAAAAAGTCCATCTGCAGCTTAACTCCGACGTGTCCGTGCGCGCGCCTGGTCTGGCCGAGTCCAAACCCGCCCTCACGACATTCCGAAAACGGCAATCGGGCGGCTCTTTTCACAACCGACATCCGGCGATTGCGTGCAAGGTCGCCATACGCCATAACGCCATACCCCCAACCTAACAGAGGCTCTAGGTTAAGACCTTAAGGTTAGGTAATTCATGTAAGCGTAGCACGCAGCATTCCGACAACCGCCAAAATTTTTCTGCGCTTGAATCGACTACGGCGCGCCATCAAGCACGCCGATGGCGACATCGACGGCCGTGAGACTTGTCCCCGTCGTCGCGAGGGTTGATAGTTTACGCGACCGATCTAAATCATACCCTCTTGCCTTGTTTATGCAGAAGGAATGTCTCACTTATCTGCAAACTACCTAGTCTGTGTCGCAGATCGATTTGTATAATGCAATCACTTTCAGCGTGATATTGGCGGCCTGACGGAAGACACCTCACGCTTCCTCACCAAGAGTGACGCCTACCGGCGCTCAAGTCATAGCTAATAGCTCTCATAAGAGAAGACCTGAACGCAAGCCAACATATCAACTCAAATATGAAACCGCGACTGTTACGGCTGTGTTATCGATGAGGAGTAGTTGCCCCGTCCCAACCAACAACGACAACTCGACCTACCGGTTCTGAGTAGGTTGACGGGATGAGTATCGCCGTGATGTTAATTGGGACAGCACAGTCTCGAGTGGAGCAGCGGCAAGCTCGCTTTTTATATTGCACCGTAGGAACATCAAACGATACGCTCGAAGGTGTAGCGTACACAAATAAAGGCGAGCAAAAACTAAATATGGTGTCACCTTATCGGGCCGGCATGCTTTTGCCTATGGCTCGGCGGAGAGCTCACTGGTGATGCCAACGTTTTACAAAGACACTAAGACATCACGCAATTACGCCTCTCTATTGAGCCATGCCATGGCAGTGAGTCACCCCCCAGTGAACGAAGTCATATCAGGAAAGTGAAAACTATATAAAGATGGAGAAGCGATATATATTCCTAAATCCAGATATGGTGTTCCTTGGGAGAATATCATAAACCGCAATGCGATCGAGGATCGGGGTCTCACATTCCAACCATAACCAATAACCCTCAAACCATGTACTGCAGAGTAGGAAAGTGAAGTCGTCCAGGGAAAAAGTGGACTAAGTACGGAACATTCCATGACGAAATGCCCCGTCACATTCCTGCGCCCTTTGCCTAAGGGTATCGGTAATGCGGGATGCGGCTCTAGAGATGTCGCCATAGCCGGTCCCCATCTATAGCTGGACCGCGGATCAAGTCTCGACTCCCAACCTCAGGTCCATCCATCCAATCAGGGTCCCGGCCTTGCCGGCTAGCGCAGATGTCGTGATCGTCTTCTAAAATTTCTCGAACGCCGCTTTCTCTTGCCCCAGCACCACAAAGGGCGGCAGTCCATTGGTGTTTGGCGTTCCCGGCATGTTCCTCCTGCTGTATCACTGGCCTAATATAGCAGGAAAGGATGGAGCCCAGAGAACCGGGGAGACGGAAACCTGCTGGCCATTTATGATGTGCTCGAAAGCTAATTAGTCAGTCGGAAAATTACAGCGGTATCTTGAAAGTGTGCCCTTATGCTATTACAAACCGAGAATCAGGGGGAACGACTACTCTATATCTACTTAGAGAAGACAAAGGGCTAATATAGTCCCCCCCAGCTGCTCTTGACTTTTTGTATCTCTATACTCTCATAGCAAAAATAGGTTTACTCTACACACCATCATCATATTCATACACTATAGACTCCTCCATACCCATCTAGTCACTATTATCTTAGAAGACAAAACCAATCCCATACACACCCACCAGCATACACGCATAAGACTGCCGAAATACCGTGCTCACCCTCTTGACTGCCTACCACATAGTGTAGCGTATAGGGCACTATACCCCTCAAACTCATCCGACATACCGCCTCTCAGCCATAATAACACACTCTCACACACAAACATCACAATGAGTTCGATATCATATTCATCCAAGGCCTCCGCACCCCATCTACAGCCTTTAGACACCATGAAGCGCACAGAACCCGAGGATATAGAATCCGGCTACGCATCAGCGAGCTCGTCGTCGTCGACGACGAGTTCCACCCCCAGACTTCCCCAGATCATGCTCACGGAGGCGCACCTGCGGTACCTGAACGAGCAGATGGAGCAGATGACGCCGGTGGAGCGGGTGCGGTTCTCGATGCGGCTGTTCCCGAACCTGTACCAGACGACGGCGTTCGGGCTGACGGGGCTCGTGACGATCGACATGCTGTCGCGGCTCGCGGCGGCGGAGCCGTCGCTGCCGGCCGTCGAGGCCATCTTCCTGGACACGCTGTACCACTTCCCCGAGACGTACGACCTCGTGGCGCGCGTGCGGGCGCGGTACCCGGGCGTCGCGCTGCACGTGTACAGGCCGGACGGGGCGTCGAGCGCGGCCGAGTTCGAGGACCTGTACGCGCCGGGCTGTACGACACGGCCGCGGAGCTGTACGACTACATCGCCAAGGTGGAGCCGCAGCAGCGCGCGTACGGCGAGCTGCGGGTCGCCGCCGTCTTCACGGGCCGGCGGCGCAGCCAGGGCGGCGAGCGCGACAGGATCCCCGTCCTCGAGATCGACGAGGAGCGCGGCATCGTCAAGATCAACCCCCTGCTAGACTGGTCCTTCGCCCAGGTCAAGGCGTATATCGCCGAGCACGACGTCCCGTATAACGTCCTGCTCGACCGCGGGTACAAGTCCGTCGGCGACTGGCACTCGACGTCGCCCGTCGCCGCGGGCGAGGACGAGCGCGCCGGCCGCTGGAAGGGCCAGCAGAAGACCGAGTGCGGCATCCACAACAAGCAGTCCCGCTACGCCCAGTTCCTGCTCCAGCAACAGCTGAAGGACGCTGCCGCCGCCGCTACCAGTACCGCCCCGTCGAGTAGTACTGCTACTACTGCTGTTAAGGAAGCCGAGCGGCAGCAGCAGCTCACCTCGGCGCTCGAGAAGGTCGAGAGGGAGCAGTTGGAGGCCGAGGAGAGAGAGCGTGAAGAGAAGGAGCAGCAGCAGCAACAACAAGAGCTGAGGCAAGACTTCGCCACCGGACGCTGGGTACCCGTGCTCTGCTAGCTTGCATATTCCATTCCTCCGTCGTCATACCGTCTCTGCCACTGGGCAATCATTTCCCTAATGATCCCTGTCTCGGGCGCTTCACTTCATGATTCAACGACTTGCATTTCGGGGGTTGGGGCATCTTGTTAGCATTTCCGATACGATAATAGATCGCACGAAAAAAAGGTGGCGGGTGGTGAACTGTGTATTTGGTTTATCCCTGCTTGAGGGAAACCTGTTTCGTCACGGCGAGGCGTTTTGGAGTTTCTTTGGCGTTGCATGGCTACCTATCTATCTAGTGAATAGAGCCTGCGAATTGTTGGTTTTCTTTGGGTGTGTACCCGATTAGAGTACAGACCTACTTAGTCTAGATAATTAGATAGTAAAATCATCTGACTATGTTCAAACTGAATTGTCAATAGTTGCATGGTGAGATGTGAAATCGTTCCCTTGTTGAGGTACTATTCGCTGTTGTCTACCGGCCCAGGCGAAGCATCATCGTTGGTAGAGACTGTCGTAAGCATGTCTAAAAGTAAAGTAAAATGGATCTCTAGTATCAAGGAATCAGCACCGATCGGGCTGATGTTGAGTCCTGGTTTCAGTCGAAAAATCGTGATAATGAGAAGTAGGTATACAAGAATCGACGAGCAGGAGCAGGGTTACGGACGTACTTTTAGCCGGGGTTACCCGTGATCACCCCGAAACCTACACTAATTTAAGGTGCCCATCTTTTCTCAATAATCTTTCAACGTTTGCGTTATACTTTATTTGTAGTTTCAGGCGTAGGTAAAAGGGCATACACAAAGTGGAAAAGTTCACGGACAAATCGCAAGGTTCCCATCATGTCCGGCACACCGTTCATATATAATAAATACATGCACCCCAATATTCCCCAGTGATAATAGTCGTAAATGAAATCTTCTCATACACCACAACATTAATTCAGTCCCAGGCGGGCCCGAACTTAGTTTCCTTTACTCGGATTGAAACGAAGTATCGAGCTGAGATACCGCGGCATCGGGGTTCTCTGGGATCGGTTCACTACTGCTACTGTGACCATGTTGGTTCAATGCCGCCTCTAGACCGCTGAATAGATCTGGACTGTTCGCCGCGTTTTCTTCTTGTGTCTGTGGAACAGACTGCTCGTCCTGAGATTCAGTCAATTCAGGCGCGGAAGCAACTTGTCCATCGGTCGAAAAACCCTCCGTAGCTTGAACTGCTGAGGGCTCTATGAGGGAATCCGTGGTGTCCCCGGCCGAGGGCTCCGTTAAGGTCTCTGCCTCTGTGGTGTTCTCGGAGGTTTGTACTTCGCCGGTGGAGTTCACACTGGCTTCTCCAATCTCTGCATTCTTCGGGGACGGTTCCGTATGAGTTGCTTGATTCTGGGTCTCCTCCTCCACGGGCAATGCGGGAGGACTTGGGCCGCTAGGTTCGATTTTCTGTGCCAATGGCGAGTTCTGTATATGCGTTGCTTCTGCGGGGTTATCCACACTAGCTAAAGGCATGTCCTCAGTCGATGTGTCCACGAACGCAGGAGTAGCATCTTGCATTTCTACGTCAAGGTCCCCCGTATCGTCTTTGCTATCCGTCGGCATAGTATCTGCACCCGAAATCTCGGGAAGAGTGCTTCCATCCATAATCGGGGGAGGGCTAGGTGCCGATTTGGCTAAATCGAGTGTTTGCTCAACATTATCTGGACCAGCCAAGGGCTTCGTCGGACTCCCTTGGGAAGCAGAGTCTGGATCTAGAGCCCCGGGAGATTGGGCAGAGACGACTTGTTTGAGAGGGCTTCCTTCAATATGCGAAGGAGGCAGCAGTGGAACGGACAGGTTAGTGTTTTCCGAGGGTACTTCCTGACTAGGTTGCAGATGTGTAGCTCCAGCTGTTTCCCTAGCCTCATTTTGAGAGTGTGTGATATCCATCAAGTCGGACTTAGCTTCGCTATCGGCCCGCGAAACAAAACTAGCCTCTCCATCAGCGCCATCACCCTCTTCATCGTCCTCGTCTCCTTCCTCGCCATCGTCTTCACCGTCGTCGCCATCATCACCTTCGTCGTCGTCTGCCATCTCCGAGTCATTTTGTTTTGATTCATTGTCTCCGGGTTTTAAGCTCTAAGCCATCATTAAAAAGATGTACAGTGTATGATACAAATATAAGACAGACACTTACCGAAGTCCCATCAACTTGTCCCCCTAACGCAAGCCCTGTAGCAGCAAGGCTTGTCGTATTAGTATGCGCACTAACTGGCAGAGGCAACTTCTTCCTCCGGCCTCGGCCTGGCCCCTTGGGCTTCCTTTTAGGAGGCGGCGGACGCCTTCGAACAGGTGTTGCAGACGCATCTCCATTTTGGCTGGGAACCGGCACCGCTACGACAGTGGTAGATATGATCTCGCCATCAACCGGCTGTCCCTCGTTGAGGGTAACCTCTTGCATGTACGGGGTCCCAGCGGCATCAATACGACGAACAGTGGCTTTAGTTATGGTGGGGCCGGGAGCAGCGCCAGCGGGGAGTTCGGACGACAGGGTAACGGTGCCTTTCCTTCGCTTCGCTAGATGAGACACCGTAGACCCTTCAGCATTACGAGCAAGCTGTTTCCAGGTTTTAACTTGAAAGCCCTGGGTGCTGAGGTCTTCTTCCTTTTTCTCTGCCTTCTCGGCGACGGCGGCATCGGCATCGGCATCTTCTTCCTCGGCAACGGCGGGGCGTTTCCACATCCACCCGGAGCGAGAAGCTCGTAGAAGCTCGTGGTTATAATTCGATAGGAGGTGTGAGTCCTTGGGCATGCCGTGGGGTAGTTCGGTCCCCCAGATGTCGTTCCTGCGGGTAGGGTCGGGCGGTGGTGGTGGTATGATGCTCACCCGCACGGAGCGCCATTGACGGATAGGCAAACCTAGTTACAATATTTTAGCAACGAGCGCATGCGTGCAGTCGCCGTAGTATGGTGCTGGGCAGACGTACCCTCAAAATCGTCGTGTTCGACATATCCACTCCGGTTACCACGGCGCGTCTGCGTGTTCTGGCGGAACTACGGCGACAAAGGCGGTCATCAGCGTCGAATACACATTTAAAGCGGCGGGTATCTCACATTAGGAGCCATGATACTAGCACGAGAGAGCCTGGTGTGATGTGTGCGATGCGACTAGATACTCAATACGAAAGTCGGCCGTTGTGACGAGCAACAACTGTCATTCCTCAGCACCTGGCCATGAGCGACGCGATTTCAACCGCCAGCAGAATACAGAACAGGAGTATGTTGTGGTTTGATCCTGCGAGAGCAACGAAAACTATAGGAAGGTCATAGGAATTGGGCGAGACTATGCGGCAGCGGCGTTGGCACTATTGTCGCAAATGCGATGATGTTTGTCAGCTTTGTGAGGCGCGACCCCCAGCTGTCTGTGTCGCCTTGTGTACAATGTTGCTTGTGTATTACAGGGGTATTGGGGTAAATACAGTGCGCATAATCATACGTACGGTAAGTATTGTTGCCGACAATGCGGTAAATACACCGATTCCAGGAGATCACGCACTGTGTCTAGGCATTAATGACAGGCTGCAGGGCTGAATTCAATTAAATTCAACGAGCAAAGGCAAGTGTAGCGTTTCTACCACTGACAGATATGAAGGTAAGACACCCACAACTGACCTAGCTTGGTCATCCGGATATCGTGCCCTCTCCAGGTACTGTCCATCTACCTAGCAGTCGACATCCCGTAGGATCAACGACCATATCATCCCTTTTTACATAGCAGGCATTGGTGAAAAGCGATTTGTCTTGAGTCTATCCTTCCTCGCTCTCGCCCGAGCCAAAGCAAACCATCCGATGACTTGCGTGATGTACAATTATGTAATGGTAGTGATAGTACAAGGAGCGCGTCCAGGTCTCTACAATGCTTGTCCTGCCAGACCAACGGCCTAGATAGTCAATTTCCTCCGATAGAGACGAAACGAAGACTCTCAGTCCCATCTGGCCTGTAAGTTAGCGAGTGACCCGTGAGCTTCGCGACAGAGCTGGTGTTCTCACCCTGTATCCTTTTGCCGCGAACGATCCCCAGAATTACCCTTCTGCTTGCCCTGCGGGTAGAATAACCCATTAGCCCCTACCATAAAACGCCCCAGGCGTAGGTTCAGCACATACCGACATGCCTCCCTCAACAACGAGCCGATCGATCTGGTAAAATTGACTGACGACGGTTTGCCGCTGCAAAGAGTTTGTCAGCAACATTAACCCCCTCCTGGCGATGTGGAAACCCGGCAGCAAAGGCTATCCCAGGGAAGTCGGTCCGCACCTTCATGACCTGAAGCTCCTTGAGCCCCTTCTGGATGAGATCCTGTATTTTCCTGGGGTCCTCGACGTCCTTGCTTTCCCGGAATGCATCCCTTGTCCGGCGTTTCGCGTATTCACGGAAGTTGTAGGCCTGAAACTGGTCGCCTGTGCGGAGCAGTTGTCGGTACTGTATTTGCGCAAGCGCACAGATTGAGTCAGCCCCAGTTACTCTCCCTTCTCTGCGGCGGTAGCAGGCTGCAAATGCGACGATAGAGAGGAGTGATGTGCCACGCATGGGCGACGGGGCAATCATAGAGGATTGCTGGCTTACCAGTGACCGGGCCTGTTGTGGCAGGTCGCCCTTGAGGGCGGACACGATGGACATGCCGATTCTTGGGTTTAGTCTCGCTCCTTGTTCCGGTTTGGGGCAACGAGGTTGAGCGTGTGTAACAGGTCGGCAGCGAGATGGTTGTGTTGGTAGGGCGCAGATGATGCAACAAATGGCCAAGTCCCAAGCTACCTACCCTTTTTCTGGAGCTTCCACCAAAGCTCGGTCCTAACAGCCACCGGCGCCGAGCGCGCCATCCGTCGGCCGTCTCGGCATAGTCACGACTGATACCTGTGTCGGCATCCACCTCCCACTAGAATGGCGGATATTACTCTACTACATTGTCCAAGATCATGTTCTCAATGTTCTTTGTATATACTATCCTATGTAGTTATGCGCGCTCCCACGTATGCACTGACCTGTCTCATTAGATGCGCATGATGCTAAGCATGCAGCTACTCCCTCGAAGCTTATCTTAGCTTGGATGCGATGCTTCCCGAACGATGACCTAAACAAAAAGAGAAGACAAAGGCTGCCAGGCCCAGTAGAATCTTTAGATGGTCTACATTGTGTAGTGACGTTGTACATTGTATAGAAAATGCAACCAACATCAACCTGTTGACAAGAGAACCTAAATATGTTAGGATATACTTGCCTCTGTCCTCTTCTGCCAGTCGGCCATGGCGTCGCGCAGGCTGATAATGTGCTCTTCTATCTTCCTTGCCGAATATCTCGTCTCGTCCTCTGAATGGAATTCAAGTTGGCTCTTGTCGTCTATCGCGTGGTTTCCTCTTTCTCGCTCTGGGATATGCACCGTGTCCCGATGTTCTTGGAAATTCCCATCATAACAATGCAAGGAGCAGAAGATAGACGCCTGTCCCAAAACTGTTACACATTCTCGACAAAATACTACTACAGGCTCGTCAATTTCCATTTTCGAGCCTGTGTCATCTAGATTCAGGCAGTTCGGACCTGACGAGCACTCATGCAAAGCCTCGACGTGCGATTCCTGCAAAGTGCATTGTTAGTATCGAGCCACATATCTTAGTACAGGGGAACCCACGTAGCCTTCGTCATGGCATGCTTCTGAGCAAAACAATGTTGGCTCATCCGACACTTTGAAATGGTCGGCGAGTAATTGGCAAAGCGGGCAAGCCAGAAATTTCCGTGCATTGACGGCCTTGCCACACACAGAACACGGAGGCAAAGTGTCCATGGCATCCCTAATGGTTGCTCGCGCCTTTTCTTGCCGTATCTGGTCTCTCTTATTCTTGTCAAGTTCATGGGCTGCCCTAGCTCGTCGAAGTTCTTCCAATTTTTTCTGTAACTTCTGTTTTTGGTCCAAGTCTCCCTTGGCTGACTGACGATCACGGTCCATGGTATTGATCACCTCTGCGACTGGCTTTCCATCTGTAATCATGTCGATATATTTCTGCGACTTGGCAGCGCCCGCTGGGTCGCGATCGAGTTGAAAGAGAGCGTCTATATATGCATGACTCCGTGCTTTGGGAGGCTGAGCGGTTTTCACATGCTTCGAAAATGTGTTATATATCTCGTCGTACAGCTCTGCATTCACGCCCAAGCATTCTCTCAGTTCGGGAACAAGTTGATCGGCCGGAATATCTCGGTCGTTCATTTTCTGCTGAAGCGCTTTTGCTTCGGGTAGAGACCTAGTCGCTAACTGTAGGCTGAGGTTGCGGACTTTGTCCCGAAACCATTCCTTTTTCTCATCGGCTATCCGTTGTTCAATAGTCTTGAAATCAATCTCATGTTGTCGAGCCTTAGTAAATAGATCGTCCAGCTCCTGAAGGAAAGGCCGCCGCCCGGAGAACCATTCCTTAATAGCGGAGTTTAGATAGCGATCCCTCAGGCGGTTGATCAGGCGCGTCCAGCATTCGGGACACTCAACCACGTGACGTTTGCTATGCTCTCGGATGCATGAGTCTCGAATAGCCTCTAGATCCCGGGCACATGTGACTGAATCCCGCCGACCTTTTTGAAGAGTCTCGAGTTCATCCCACGGGTCTAACATCTTTGGCGGATAGGCCCACCCAGGTGCCTATAAGATTGTTTAGAAGCCTGCCTTGGGGGATGCCCCTCGATTTTTCGCCAATTGCTCTAAACTGTTCTGGGGTATGAGGCAGTAGATGCGACTTGGTCTTTAGTGATTTTCAATGATTCGTGTCTTGGGAACTCCCGTGGCAATCAACAAGGTACATTCGCCGGTACTTGAGTGACGCTGAGAGAGGGAGCACGAGAAATGAGCATCGAGAGCCGAGGTACTATGATGATGCTTTCTGCATCGCACTGGAACGGAAACGTGCAAATAGCTGTCGTAATAACGGTTCATAGATTTCTAATGAGTTGTAAACATTCTAAGTTGAGAGCTTGAGGTGATGAGAACCTGAAGTAGGTAGGTATGTATCTAAGTAGGTACCTAGGTACACCTATCTACCTTCCTACTAGGGATACCCCCATAACGGTAAGTTGCACTAAAAGAGGACCACCCAGCCTTCCGAACGGGATCCAGTTGGAATTGCTTTCGTAACAAAGCTCTTGCGGCATCTAGCAAATCAAATCTAGATCATTAGAGCTCCAACACTGCCCAGCTTCCCGAAACCACCCACCCACGTTTGCATACCTCTGTTAGTCACCGTACATACGTACAAACATATCACTAGACCATGGTAAGAATCAAGCTTCAATTCCACGTTCCATCCAAGTATGTCGTTGCTGACAAACCTAGGCGGACAAACTACGCACCCAGCAAGAGCTCGAGCGGCTGCAGGCCAAGTACATCGGAACAGGGCACCCGGACACGACATCATGGGAATGGCGGACTAACATCGCGCGCGATACATACTCGAGTCTCGTCGGCCATCCACCGCAGCTGGCCTACATATCCCTTGCACAGAACGAGCCCGCGGCCAAAGTACGCGCCCAGCTCATCCGCAAAATGATACAACCATGCGGTCCGCCACCCCCGCGTGAAGGGGAGGAGCACTTGGTGCAGAATGGACGAATCGATAATTCCTGATCTCGCCCGCATCGTGGCCCAGTCGCGACAACCCAATAGTCACATACAGCAGAGCTACGACGCCGAACACAACAAAACATGTCACATCAAAGCTCATACGGATCATCAATCCGAGTGGTATTTTCTGTTGCACTAGCACAGCCCATTTTAAGGATGATTGGTTGTTTTTCGGTAGAGGGCTCAGTGTGATGAAAATAAGACCATCATCACCCCTGTCCACAATGCAAGTCGTATAAGACCTGTACGATGGCTACTCGTCTTCTTGTTCCGCCTCGGCTTGATTGGCTGCCCGAGCCTGCACCGTCCTCTTTACACCCAGACTTTTCTCTAACTTCTTATCAAAGTCGTCTGGTAGATCGCCCCAGACCTCACTTACGACCTGGGCGATGCTGTGAGGCGATACCTCGACCTTACCTCGCGGCCCGACACACCATGTAATCGCGTCTTCATCTCCTTCGACTCTCTCCACCACTTTGTCGAGATACCCTTGTCGGATCAGCTTTTGCAATATATGATCGGTCTTATCCATGGGAAGATTCTGGCTTGCGTTGAGACGCGTCAAGTAGCGTCTTAACTTCGTATCCGTCAGCTCGCCGCTGGACAGCGTGATGATAGAGATGATGATGGTATAGAAGGCAACATAGGCGGCTTCTTCTGAAGTGCTAGGTATACGTGAGGGACCGATGATTGGCCGTGTTCTATATTCTTGAGGCAGGGATGAGATAAGGATGTATTGGCGGGAGGACGCAGACGCTTGTGATGTGCCTCGCTTAACAGCTTCTGGGTTCAGTGGCGCATCGTTAGTAGGTTGACTCTAATTAGATGGTAGCAGGAGCACTGAAGATATCATACTACCTATACGAGGAGGACGTCTACTTACTTTGCTTGTCTTTCAATGTGCGTTTCTCCCTGACGGGTAACTCGGCCATCTCCATGCCAAAGACTTTCTGTAGCTGTTCCTGTGCACCGTCGAATACTCGTCTGAAAGACCTCGCCTGTGCTCCCAGAACTATGGAAGTAGAGCATCAGCGAACCATGTGTGGAATGAGGGAACACTAGGTAGTTTGGTTACCTTTATCCCGTATACCGTCACGTCTGATAGGTATCCTAGCATATTCGCATGCTAGGGCATAACGCACGAGTTTCTTGACTAGCTGATCGTCCGAGGTACCGTCTACACCGGCTGGCCCACCCATGTCGATGTCTTGCTCGTCGTCATTGTCAGATGGGTCGGGCTCATCATCGGATTCCGGGGCACGCTTTGTCTGCCGCCGATGGCGAGTGTTGTCTTCGTGGTCTCTTCCTTCTTCATGGTGGCCTGTCCGCCTGCGCTTCTGCGTCTGGGGCATGACGGTAGGATGTGTGCGGGCGACGAATCGGGCGGGAGTAGCTCTTTTGCCAATAAGATGTACTTGGGCAACCGTATTCTCAAACAATAATCGTTTAGGGTATCGGTTGTATTATACTGCAATACAATTATGAGGTAAGATGTTGTACACTTCGGTCCGTAGCTGTGCACCTGAACTGAATTGGTGGAGGTAGGCTGTATCTATGCAAATTCCAAGGTCCTACTGTATAGGTCGGCGCGTCTTCCTTAGGTAGGTTTTAGCACGCGACAAATTAGGTAGTAGTACTACTAGGTACCGTTTCTCTTTACATAAATAATGCATAAATGCCCACGGGGCAGTTCCTCAGTCACCAACTAATCACAGGCTGAGCTGAGCCTGACAACCTACCCACTACCTGTAACTTTAATTGATTCTGGACCCTGGCAGCTAAAGTGATAAGATAACAAAAAATTCCCGTGGAGTTTGCGCTCGCTATACGCAATAGTCCCAATGGATGGTTAACGACATTTATGATATGTAACGACGCTACTTGTAAAATTTTCAGNAAAAAAAAAAAAAACATTGTCACATTGCATTCGCCTTTATGCTCACAAGAGGTGCGCACGCCGGCGCAGTGTGCCTCAGGTGCCGACTGCAGCTCCTCCGCCAGTTGACGCCCATCCGCTACGTCACGAGCGATGCGTCCAACACCACCAGCCATGCCGATGATCCAACAAGCGATCGAGTCGACAGCGAGGATGCTTTCTCGGACTTGGTCAAGGAGCAGAGCTCCAACCCAAGAAGCAGGTCGCGTTCCGGCTCCGGCTCCAGGAAGCTTGATCTCCGCAAACGACACATTTCTGGCAACAGAGTCTTGCAGGAAGCCATGACGAGCCTGGGCACCGATATGCTCGGCAAGCCGCGTACGCCATTGTTATGAAAGACGGCGGTAAATTGCGGAAAAGGCAAATACCCTTGGCGCCCGGCGAAAACGAGTCCGGACCCGAATCGGACAACCTCGCCGCCAATATCGAGGCTCTTCTCGACAGCCAGCGTCAACCCCCATCCCAGCATGAGGTTATGTGCAACATCGACGACCTACAGCCCAAAACAGAGAAGGTATTGTCAGAAAAGGACTTTAGAAAACTCCAAAACCTCTTGACCGACGGTTTTCTGAACACTCAACTACAATCCTACATTCGATGGCGCAAACGCAATCCTTTCAAGTCTAATAGGTCCTCGCACCCTGAGCCTCAGTTTCTCTGGATCGAGCGGAGGAGCCACTGGACTCCCTTGCAGACACAACCCAACGCGTTCGAGGGAACCGGTCTCGGAGTGCAGGACTATATATCAGATACGACTACCCCCAAGGAGGGACTTGCGATCCGTTTGATGCGTGAGTGCTGGGGTTTGGGGATCGCCGAGCTAGAGACCCGGCTAGGCGAGATCCATATCAAGGTCCGCAGTCGGGAGTTTATTCTACTAATGCGTAAGTCTCGTTTGTCTACTCGAGCCCAAACCAAACTATGCACAGCCGCGTACTAACGTGAGAGCGTCTTTGAACAGGTGGCACACAACGTTATGTAAATACCTTGAGCAAAGCCTGGCTCGATCCTAGCGAGAAGATCGAGGCGTTCCGCGACCGGGAGACACTCCTGCTTGTTACTACAAAATCAAAAGTCGAGTCAATCCTCAGGGACCTTGATGAGACATTGCGAAACGTCAAGAGCAAGAAGTTCCCAGTTAGAAGAACTGGAACCACCGAACCCCCCAGCGACGCCGTCCTGGAGGAACTTGGTCGAATGACGAATACTTACATTTGGAAAAGTGACGCATTAAAGAAGGTTAGTCGTAGATTCAGTGCCCTGCTCGTTGTATCCATACTGACCACTCTGAAAACAGGTGAATGTTAATTGGATACAAGTCCAGTCGCGCGCTACTCGTGGTCTCACCACCCTCGAAGACATGGCTCATATCGTGTTCCGTCTTCTCCTTACTGCTTCGAGATCTCCTCAAACTACCTCGTCTCTGCTTTCGACGATGGCACCGCATAAACATGCCGGTCGGCTTGTCATAGATGCCGCGGGCAAAGACAAGCTTGCGTGGAAAGATAAATTGTCGCGATGGGCACGTTTCGTGTATCCCCTAGCACTAGGAGAGCAGGATCTTGTAAACCCAACATTGCCGATCGAGGAATTCGAGCTGCCTTTCAACACTACAAAAAGGACAGAAACTCTCAACGAAAGTCATACGTTCCTCCCCAAGACCAAGCCTCCTTCCCTTCCAGTCATGTGGTCCAATGCACTTCACACTTCCACGGTTGCTTGCTTCGGCCAAATCTTACACCCATACCAATCAGCGGACCCGATATCGCTTCCCGATATGTTAGCCAGTCCTGATAGACGTGTCTTCTCCCCCCACAACACCGCATCCTCTGCACCTCTCCAGTTTCGAGACCAATGATTCAGACAGTGGGCCTCGGCTAGTCGCCACGAAATCTACTATCGTCCTGCGCTTCTGGCCGTCGCCGACCTCGAAGCCACCCACAAAGGGCGGCTACGTGCCGCCGTACCCGGGGGTGCACACAAGACCCGGAGACATGCCTCCGGCCCCGGTCCTCGAGCTCCGGCTCGCGGCGACCAACCGTGAGGTGAAGGGGGTCGAGAGCCTACGCGCCATCAGCCGCACGCACCACACGGACGTGATGCTGCCGTCGTCGCTCGTCGACGTCCGCTTCACGCAGACGCAGTACGAGACGCTCCGGCCCCGCGACAGCGACGGCGGAAATCTCGCAGAATGGGAGCCCCTCGCCCACTTCCTCGAGAACGCGCGCCTCGACGTGGAGAACGGCAAGTTGGAGATGCCGCCCAATCAGCACTTCCCCGTTCCTTTACGCCTGTTCGCCAAAGAACCCGAGACGACCGAGGAGAGCACCGATTCCGCAGATCAGGAACTAGACCAACTACGAACGTCAGTTAAAGATGAAAACAAGCTCGTCAACGTTAACTACGAATTCGTCGGCCTAGAGTTCCATCGCTCTGCCACACTACCGTACGACGGTCATCAACTGACATACACATCGATCGAGGGGGGGCAGGGTGGCGGCCGTCGTGCCGAAGTCACACTCGAGCCCATTGAATTTCTTGAGTCCACCACGCCCACAACCGAAGTATCAGACGCGCGTACGCTACAAGAAAACTTTCTAGAATGCTGCTCTAAATTTGCTGCGAATCGCTCGTTGTGGTCTGGTATTGGCAGCCTGAAGCGCTGGGGCTAGTGGTGAATCATTGTAATATTTTAGAGTTTGTAGACTTATTGTAGAATACGAGTATCACTCGAATATATCAGTGGGCGAGAGCCGGTGAAATTTTCTACGAAATGCGAAATACGCAATGAGCATTACGTGTGTAATAATATGACCATAAGTTGACATCGGCAGTTCCGCGATGACATGAATGAAGTACAAACGTTGTGTAATCAAGTCACTCGGATATAAGACAACACAATATGAACACGGTCTACGACTCTATTTTGCTAGAAGCACATGGACGAGAAAAAGTGACACAGATATTTCCCTTACCCATCCACAATCATTCCCGGCCGATATCAACAGAAAGTGCGAACGAAATACCGTTATCAAAGCGCCAATCCGTCATGACATTCCTCATAAAGTTTATCAACCCATGCCGATTAAAAATCATGAGCTGTTTACTTCTTCTTGGCCGCAGACTTAGTCTCCTTGCCCTTGACCTTGGTGTCCTTCTCGACGGACTTGATGACACCGACAGCGACGGTCTGACGCATGTCACGGACAGCGAAACGACCCAGAGGAGGGTAGTCAGTGAAAGCCTCCACGCACATGGGCTTGGACGGAATCATCTTGACAATAGCGGCGTCACCGGACTTGACGAACTTGGGGTTCGCCTCAACACTCTTACCGGTACGGCGGTCAATCTTCTCGAGGAGCTCGGAGAACTTGCAGGCGATGTGCGCAGTGTGGCAGTCGAGGACCGGGGCGTAACCAGCACCGACCTGACCGGGGTGGTTCAGGACAATGACCTGGGCGTTGAACGACTCAGCACCGTAAGGAGGGTCGTTCTTGCTGTCACCAGCAACGTTTCCACGACGAATATCCTTGACAGAGACGTTCTTCACGTTGAAGCCAACGTTGTCACCGGGGTTACCCTTCTCGAGCTGCTGGTGGTGCATTTCGACGGACTTGACTTCGGTGGTGACCATGGCGGGAGCGAAGGTAACGACCATACCGGGCTTGAGCTCACCGGTCTCGATACGGCCAACGGGAACCGTGCCAATACCACCGATCTTGTAAACATCCTGGAGGGGCAGACGGAGGGGCTTGTCGTTGGCGCGCTTGGGCTCTTCAATGGCATCAATGGCATCGAGAAGAGTCTTGCCAGAAATCTTGGCGCCCTTGGGGGACTCCTTCTCCCAGCCCTTGTACCAGGAAGCGTTCTTGGTGACCTCAAGCATGTTGTCGCCGTTGAAGCCGGAAATGGGCACGAATGCGACGTGCTTGGGGTTGAAACCAACCTTCTTGATGAAGGAGGAGGTTTCCTTGACAATCTCGTTGAAACGAGCCTCAGCCCATTGGGCAGTGTCCATCTTGTTGATAGCAACGATGAGCTGCTTAACACCCAGGGTAAAAGCGAGCAGAGCGTGCTCACGAGTCTGGCCATCCTTGGAGATACCAGCCTCGAACTCACCAGTACCAGCAGCGATGATAAGGATAGCGCAGTCAGCTTGCGAGGTACCAGTAATCATGTTCTTGATAAAATCACGATGACCGGGGGCGTCTGGCAAATGCAAGTTAGTATATACAACTCTAGTCCGGTTGTGCTCGGAGCGGACAAGGACATACCGATGACTGTGACATAGTATTTAGGTGTCTCGAACTTCCAGAGAGCGATATCAATCGTGATACCACGCTCACGCTCGGCCTTTAGCTTGTCCAAAACCCAGGCATACTTGAAGGAACCCTTGCCGAGTTCAGCGGCTTCCTGTTGGTGGACGTTAGCAACTCATATACCGTCGACAACATGTAATTAACAAGTGGCGTCGTGCACGTAAATTGCCGAAACAGTAAACGCCAATGAATAACGTGACAGGATGAAGGCAGGGGTGGGATTAATTGTTTCAGGGACATCATGATGGTGCTGGGGATGGACTATCTGGGGTCCCAGATTGAAGGCGGGGTAGATAAAATTTGTGCCCCTCGGTGGGGGTTTTCATACAGGTGCGATCGAGAGGGGCACACATGGGAAATTGAGGTCATGAGGGGGGAAAATAAAAAAAGTGCGATGTAAATAGATGATAGAAGAGTAGCACTGACCTTCTCGAACTTTTCGATGGTTCGCTTGTCGATACCACCGCACTGGTAGATCAGATGGCCGGTGGTGGTGGACTTGCCACTGTCGACGTCTGCAGCGCGGCGGGTTAGATATCATGCGGATGCGACGACGACGCGAGAAATGCAACTTACGGCCAATGACGACGACGTTAAGATGAGCCTTGGTCGACATCTTGATGGGTCGAAGAGGATTCTCGGTCTAGAGATTGGGTGTAGAACTGCACGAGCGGGTAAAGTCAGTTGGTGATCTCTTTGGCGAGGTGAGAAGACGGCACCATCGACGGGGCTGCAGACGGGGGGGAAGAAGGAGTGTGCGTGAGGGAGAGATGAATCCGCAGAAGCGGAAGAAGATGCAGTTGTTTTCGTGATGATGAAGATGGGAGAGTACTCACATTTCCAGATGTTAATGCTTGATTAACGGTATAGTGACGAGGAATCAAAAGGAAAATCAAGAAAGAGGGAGCGGAGGGGTGAAGGTGGGTTTTATTGAGAGAGCGAGGGAGTGGCTCGGCGCGCTTGGTTTCTGCCAGCGCCTGTGTTCCAAGGTTGCGGGGGCATCTTGCCCTCTAACCCTCCTTCCCATTCAATGCACAAGTTACGGATGTGAAAAAAAACTTTTTTGTTTTCCCCCACATTCACCGCCTGCCGAGTCCAGCATCCAGTCTCCATTTACCATTCAACCAGTTCCACCCTTCTACTTCCATTGGCCAGCCTCTGTAGTTTAGGTACTTGATGAGGCAAATGCCGCGCTTGCTTGGCCACATCCACTGCTGTTAGAACTTGGTGCAGAGTCTACCTTAGTGTACATGTACTTAGATACCTAAGGTAATATGTACTATATAATGTACACAAACACCTTGATTGGGTCCTGATTGGGTAACTACTAAGTATCGAAAAAGCTTTTCTTCGGCCGTGCCATTGGTCGCTCCCCAACATTGAAGGTCTTCAAGGTACATACTCATATGTACCTAGAGATGCTATTATTGTATATGGCGTTTCGCGGACCGTGCCTCTCAACACGTAAGGTAACCTAGACAATACGATATGACTATCTACGCCGACCCTGATTCGTGGCCGGCCTGAGTCACCTCTGCCAGGACAGCTGCTTATCAGTCCAAGTTCACGACTAACACAAGAGTCTACCCCCTCTTCCTTGGTGCCCAATGCTGGTTTATGCCAGCCAGAATTTCTGCATCTGCCCCTGCTTAACAGCGACCAGCGGTAATTGGTTCAGTAAGAGCCTCCAGCTGGCGCTCTCCACAACTCGACTGGGGCATCATGTACGTCACGCCGGGGCCCATTCGTCGAGCAGGCCAGAGAGCCACTGAACAAGTCAGGCAAATCGACTGATCGGGCAAGTTGACGAACTAAGGCTAGCGCACAAAATATGATACCAGGTAGCTTTGCAGCTGAACGAGAACAGCATACTACCTATGTACCACTTTCTGGCAGACATATCAAATCAAACGCGGCTCCATCTTCTAGTCCATGACTATCTACTTGCCACTGCCGCCGCTTTATCTCCCAGCATAGTTACAGTGCAGTCCACTGCCCGTCATTCGAACCCCTCAGTGTGATACCCCGCGTCCGCCGAAAGATTTTTCATCATAGAGTTGGCCACTACAGCCCATCTCAAGACAGCCATTTCTCTCCCTGTAAGCCCGCTATCGGACTACTGTAACCATTTCTCTTGACTGCAGTAATAGATGCTAGTTTTTTTNNNNTTAAGGCTCGGAGGCCCAAATCCGACCCAGAAAGGCCTTATCAGTCTCATAACTTGTGTTTTTATCAGGTCGAGGACCATTGTAATATCGTTGATAGCCTTGCCAAGATTACGTAGCTAGGCAGGCGAACGAATTCGACTAGACCCAACCCTGGGCAACTCTCTCTCGATACATAGGAATTGTATTGTAGCATTGCACTTTGTACTTCCATTTAGATACCACTCCGATGATTGCAACGTGTGAAGTTTATTATCCCGAATATCTTCATAGATCAGGTTTGGAAACCTGCGCGATATTTCCCATCTTTAGGATGGTTTGCCGGAGATGTTTCGTAATACCACAACCTCTATAATAGCTTAGAATCGTGGAAGTTGTGTAGCTCGTAGGTCCGCCATATACAGCTAGGTACCAATGAGAGCACAAGACTTATAGGGCGCTTTCCTGATAGTTGATAAGGTTACGAGTCCCAGGACTACTGTAACTTCAACCATGATCTCGGGGGTTTGAAGACCAATACAGGGTTCTCTAAATTACGTGGCTGCCTGTCTTAACATTAGGTACTCCTTTAATTCACATCTCAACGTATCCTTACCAAAAGAGGTAGTGACTCTACCTAGGACTAAATATCACGAATGTCCTATTAGACTTACCAGAGGGAGACGTGTCACAATTAGTGTTGTTACACAGCCCCCGGGACTAAAAGGCCTACATATGCCCAGTGGCATATTCCAATACTTTCCTAGCCGTGGCCTGAGTCTTATAACAGCATTGCAAGTGTTTCATATTACTTTGCACAATTCATGTTGAACGATCCAAGGCGGAGACACTGCCGTGCTGAGCTATTCGTTAGCACTTGGTCAGAGCATCCCTTATATTCAATTAGATGGTATCTTTCGGCGAGGTGTATTCCCCAAGTCCCTACGCTTCTTCACTAATAATAATCAGCTACCCTACAGTATGGTTATACTAGGGGGTCTAAATATATGTATATATAGAAATGCCGGGACTGCTTTTAAGACTTGGGGCTTCGGGAATCAAGTGGTCTACCTATTAAGCTTCAACAACTATTATTATATCTGGCTGCATCTGAGTCTATCTATTCACTCTGTGACCATACCCCCTGACACCTAGGCAGGTTAAGCCGGCATTATATGAAACAAACAGCGTCTAGTTCTGAAACTACGTTCACTCATTTCCCCACTAGATTATTATTCTAGTGTGGGGGTTGACGGAAGAAGAAAAAAAGGCGGGAAGGCCCGTTAAATAGTCGCAAAAAATCTACTCCAGTAGGACGCGAGAAATATGCTATTGTTAAAAAGATCGTTGCAAGACGTTGGCAGAAATGCCTCAGACAAGCAGGCGTTACTACATTACTATCATCCTAGCTACTAAAGAGCAAGCCTGCAACATCTACAGCAGTCTAGGTTAGTATATTTGTACCAGAGCAAGGGAAGCAAGGAATTTAAAACTAAAACTTCCATCTTTCTGTTTTGGTTGTACTGCTTGTTCAACCTAGGTTGCAATATATCTAGCTTGGCTAGGCCAGGTTAGAACATGGCGCAAAGCAGTAACCTCAACCTTAGGGAGGGGGGCAGGGGGAGTAAATAAGGTTGTATCCATCCCAGTGGAGGGAGTGGTGAAAAATGATCACGTACAGTACCTACATATGTATGTAGGTATCTACTGTAAGTGGGTACTATGTATAGCCCAAATACCGTTACTGTACCTAGTGTATTGGTTGAGCAAGAAAGAAAGACAAGGTCGGCTCGGTGTAAGTATCCAAGTGTCTAGGTAGGTGTTCTGTTTACGCTACCTAAGTGTCGCAACTAGACTAGGATCGTCAGTTTACTTGTTACATATTATCAATCATCGGCAGGAGGCATACGCACACTCCACGTTAGTGTTTCCAATATCTGTCATACAATTACCCCAAAAAAATGTTCGTGCACCTAATGATCAACGTGGGGACGTATTACAGGTCTTAAAGTTCGGCCCGGCATAGCACATAACTCTCGTCGACCGTAGTGACTTAGTAGATAGTGCTGATGTCATGTCTGCTGGTATCCAATTCTGGGGAAACAGCTTGACAAGCTACCAGTACCTCCGCCAGCTGGATCGGAATTGCAATATCTGGGATCGTCTGCAAAACTACAACCAACGGCCAATAATTAAGTTCCGTCTTGCAAGATCTTCGGAGGTGTGATGATAGATTTCCTGGATGAGGAAGAGTGGGTTGTTGTGCCGGCCAGCCGGGCTGGTCTCGGGGGAGGCTTCACCGGTGGCTACCTTGTGAGGCGCGCATGGGCACAAAAGCAAGATGAGGTGAACATATACGTAAGGTAGCTTCGGTGCGGCATCAAGGCGCCTGGAATATATATCTATATAAGCCAGCGGGCTGATCATTTAGCACAGAGCAACGTTGTTGCGTACCTAACGGATTGAGCCTAAAGCGCCTACAGTGTACCTAGGTAAAAGTGCTAGTGGGGCCGCGATGCTACCGTCCCAAGGTCGTCCCCTGTACAGACCCAGCTTCCTTCAAAGAAACGGCCCCCAAGTCCGGCATAACTAACCCAGATACCCCAAGCCTCGGACGAATGAACGTGGACTTATCTATCTACCTACGCTATATTTGTTCGTAGCCGAAGGCATCTAAACCAAGCCCCGACCGACCACTCCTTGTATTCTACTACACCAAGATCAATTGACCTCGCACACAGGAGTGGTCGAGGAAGGAGGCATCAGGTATCGACAAGGCCGCACCGCGTCGCCGCCAACGCCCTTGGCCGGCCGGCCGGCTCGCCCGCCCGATGGACAGACCACGATCGTCGCCGTCGCCATCGCTAGCGAGGCCGACTGCTAACGGCGCCGGCCACGGCCACGGCCATAACTACAACTACAACCACCACCCCAAGCACGACCACGACCATTCCTACTCCCACGCCCATCCCGACGATAACAAGCTCGAAAGACCAGTCGCCGTATCTCTACTCCAGCCCCGCGTCGCCGTCCTCCTCGGCCTCCCGAAACACTGGTATCGCACGCTTTCCATATGTCGTCTACTATGCCTCGTGCCCTGCTTCTGGTGGGGGTTGCGCATTTCGCTACGCTTCCTCGTCTCCGAGGTGCTGCAGCGTTGGTACCAGGTTGAGACAGGCGAGGAGGCTTCGCTGATGCTCACCGAGACCTTGCTCGCAGGAATGTGGGTAAGACATCCTGCTCTTTCCCCCCCCATTCCTTTACTTCTGTTACTGTGTGCGCTTGAGGGCGCATACACGAAAGAGAATAACTAGATAGCCTAGGACTATGTAGAGAAAAGCTAACCTTATTGCGCACCCACAGTGTCTCGCATCCGCCGCGCTCGCCTTCTACTTCACGGATTGTCTGATGTCCCGGTGGCTGATAAACTACACGCCGCAGGCGACCGTGGTGCGGCTGCTGACCATCAGCTGCGTGTTCGCCTACCTGACGTCGTGGATCGTGTACGTGACGGGCGGCACAAAGGACCCCCGGCTGCTCCTGCCCGCCTGGATCGGCATCGCCACCATCCTGACGGCGTGCTACCACTACACGCAGCGCAAGGTCCCGATCCGCAAGGAGACCTTTGCTAGCATCAGCGTTTTCTCCATCACCAGCTTCGTCAGCATGGTTGCTCTGCTGGTGGATATCAACACCAACCGCCCCATCCCCGAGGCGCACGTGCCCCTCGTCTCCATCGCAAAGACGGCCACCCATGTCACTGGACGGATCGTCGTCAAGATCTTGGGTGTCAATAGGGATGGCACAGGGAGATGAAGGGGGAGCGGATTAAGATGATGTCGTTTTATTTCTTGTCGTTTGAACTATACCAGTCCCTTTTCTTTGTCGACACCGAGCCGTTGGTGCAACTGCGGATATCCTGGCGTGCTTCATATATATATTCCAAGACCATAGCGAGGGGCGTTGGGCTGGCGTAGTAGGTTCTCGGGTGGTTCATAGACACGCTCGCTTTATTTTGGGTTTGGAGCGGGCTGATGTGTTTCTTGGGATATGTCTTTTCGCCATTCTATAGATCGAAGAAGGCCGCTTTAGCAACTAGTTACGGTTGGAGTTTTACAGCGATGCAATATGATCTCGTGCCGTTGGAGGGCGTCAAAGTCCCCTGTTTCTGCTTCTGTGAAATAGTTTAAGCGGCGGTCACAGAAAGCATTGGCTTAAAACTTGGTGACTTGAAAGTCTTGGGACTAGTAGTCTCTCCTCTCATATCTTGATCCTATCTTCGCTAGGCTTACTTATATACGAAGGATAATAGCTCGAATACGGGTAAGTGTGGTGGAGCTATGAATGTGACGCCCGGATCTTCACGACATACAAGAAAGGGTAAATCTCACCGGCTTACATAGATGCCGTACTCCTGAACTACTTACCCTTAGGTTAATGACGGCCATAACAAGCAATCGTCTAGAACTTACCTACCTTGACCTTCTCTAACATGAAGATATTAAGAAATTACTCGCTGAATCGTCTACTTATTACCGATTAAATCATCGACATCAGCAACTTTCTCTCCAGCACGATCACCGCAACCCCCCAAACAAGCCCCCAAAACGCCCGTCCCGCCGCCTCCACGTCCGCCATGTCTCCTCGCCTCGTTCCGGATCCACTCCTCGAGGAACGCGCGATCGGCGAGCTTCCTGCCGTCGGTGACCTTGGTATCGGTCATGGCCTCGGCGGCATCGAAGCTCAGCAGCGTCGGGATGCTCGTGATCATGTACGTCATTCCCAGCCCTCCACCCGCCCCCCCGCTCATGATGTCCGGGGCGTCGTACTCGACGGTGCAGAACGCCACGCCGCCCTCCTGCTCGCCGACGCCGGACTCCACGAGCGATTTTATGAGCGGGCTGACGACGCGGCATGTGCCGCACCACGACGTCGTCCAGAGGGTGAGTAGGGGCGTCCGCGCCGAGGAGGAGAGAAGCTGGTAGGTGTGGAAGTCGTCGGGACGGCGGACGCTGGATCGTGGGTTTGTTAGCCCTTTTTGGGTGCATTTGGTTGTTATGTAGATATAAAAAGGAGTTGTCGATTATCCTTCTCCCCCCCTCTCCGTCTCTTGTTGCGACGAGCTCTGATCGGGGTGTAGCCGAGGTGTAGAGATCGCCCTAAGCGCGATTGAAAGGATATGACAAAATTGGCGGGTTTCTAGGGCAAATTAGAAGCTGAAGAATTACTATACTCACGAAGCGTAGATCTGGTTCTTTGCGCGCGAGGCTTGGGACGTCGCGAAACTCCTCGCGACACACAAGCCGAAACCGCGAGAGGCTTGCGCCAACGAGACGCGGGCGATTGGCGGCATTGGAAATCCTCTAAGTAGTAGATAATACGATCAATTACCTAGCTAGCTGGCGTGATGTTTAATTGAATGCTTCGGCGAACTGGGTTTGTATCGTGTAGCGTATTTTGCTTGCGTTCTGTTCTTCAAAAGTCGACGCTTGGCTGATTGGCACGTGCAAAATGTCATAAATGTCGTCATAGGTGCGGAAAAGATAAAGACCCCGGAGGTTCTCGGGAATTAAGGCACGGTTCTAAGATTTAGCAACAACTTGTCTCCGATCTACCGCGCCGATATCCCCGGCTGTATTGGACTACCGGTACCTATGGCTGTGGTATCAGCGTGATACTTATCAAGCAGACTGATACATCAGATCGAAGAGCAGTGTCATAATCGTCCGTCCGTTGAACGCCATAAACCATGAATACCGTCATAAGTTCTGTCATAAGATGCCCCTAAAATGCGAGTTTCCAACGCGACCAGTGCGTGATAGACGCCACCATTGCAGACCATGCAGTACCTGCTCCAAATCAACTGTAAGCGCTGCTTGTAGGTTCTATAGGTACCTCTAAAGTCTTACTTCTAACCCTATGCATGTAACATATCAGAACTTCTCCATCAAATTCATTCTCACGGTCCACATTCGCGCTCTCTTGCCATAGATATACATAGGGACGGTGAACAGGAGGACGATAAGCTGGATGACTCCGATCCAGGTGAAAACGGTCTTGGACCCATCGGTCTTCAACCACCCGGTCACGAAAAAGCTGAAGACCAAGCCGTGCAGCACGTTCTTGCTGAAATTCAGCGTCACAAGCGCCTCGCCGGCGTATTGTCTGTAGCTGTCCACGCAAAATGTGATAGCCGTCGTGGATCCGAGCGAGCAGCCGAACGACACGACGCCGAAGAACACCGTCGGCACTATCCAGGGGTCATCCACGCCTGCGGACCAGCCGAATCCGATGAGCCCGATGACGGTGGTGATGAGCATGGGAATGACCATGACCAGTCTAAATTCGGGCTCGTACAGACCGCCATTTCTCCGAGCCATCGCCTTGACAATCACATCGCTGACTTTGCCCGCCACGGCCGTGCCCAAGACGCCGCCGATGAATGGCGAAATGTAGACTAGGCCGGTAGAAAGAGCATTGAATTCGTAGTGCCCTTCTCGGTAGATGACGGCGACGCATTCGGAGATGACGATCAGCCAGCCCACGGAGCAAGCGTAGACGGCTGATGACCAGAGAACCGCCGGGTACGAGTACAGAACAAAGGGTCGGACGGCGGCCTTCAACCATTTGTCCTGATTAATCCGACCATGATATATCTTCAGCTGCGACTTGAAAGATTGACGTGGCGCCTCACGCAACCTATGCGTGTACACCTGTCCCATCGTTGCAGCCGCGAGATTCGAGAACGACATCCTCTCACTATCCGTGTCCGAGCTGAGGGCACGGGGTACCTGTCGTTGCGCCTCCGCATCACGGAAATAATCAGCCACAGACGAATCCTTAGGCAAGGCCGGGTTGCTCTCTGGTGCGAGGCCGCCACTGGCAACCTGATCCGCACTGATCGGCGTTATGACACTTTGGATCGACAATGTACGCTCATTGTGAGGTCGTGAAGGACCCGGTGGCGATTCGTAGTTATGTATCGAGCCAACGACTGGCGTCTCGGCTCCAATTGGCGTCTCATCATGCTGTAATAGAAAAGCCCTAGATGCAGCCTCAACAGGTGCTAAGGACGAATTATCCTCTCCATGTCTCGTTTCCGAATTTGGGTGCTTTTCCATGCCGGAAGCAAATCCGACGTGACGTCGATGTTTTGGTCGTGCTACCTCTATTTTCTCCTCAGAAGGCTTAACCTCAGCACCTTCGTTTGTAGGTTGCTCGGTAGTCGTGCCGGCTTGAGATACTCTAGGAATAGCTTGCCTGGACGATCTCCGGCTGAAAAAACTCGGTCGTCTGCCATCTCGGCGGGCTGATTTAGGAATAGGCGTTCGATCCCAGAAAGTTTCCGGCACGAAGAAGAACAGGAGGACTCCGCAGAAACCAACTACGATAGCAACAACCCTAGATGGAATCAGCATGATGCGAATGAAGTGGTGCTGTTATGCCCAATGACTGAATTCAGCTTACCAAAACACCCAGCGCCAATCAAGCGCATTAATGATAATAGCACTGACGAGTGGTACTAGGTTCTTTCCACCGAGCAATAATAACGTGTAGATACCGATACGGAAGGCCCGCTCGTGGAGGAAAAAGATCTCGGCGATAGTAGCTGAAGGAAGACATTCTACTGGGCTGACTGCGATGCCTTGGAAGATACGGGCAAGGATGAGAGAGGTAAAGCTAGGTGACAATGCACACCACACAGCCGAACTTATGAATAGAATGACGCTGAATAGGTAAACAGGGCGTTTCCCGTACAAAATGGCGGTGGGTGAAAATATTACACAACCGAGACCAAGACCCAGCATATACTATAGAATCGAAGTCAGTTATTATCTTTTTAGGTACATTCTGTGAGTATCTCGAAAGGGTAGAAAACTGATATGACGACAGCGTAAAAGCCGCCAAGACAAGAAACAGCGACCCCGAAAAGTTACTCACCAGTCCTGTCGTTAATGAGACTCGAGATACATCAACATTGTAGTCTGTAGGATATGTTTATTAGCTGGCTGGGTAACACAAAGTTAAATAGCTTACTACGTACCATGGGCAACATCGGTAAACCCAGCGGCTATGATGGGAGTTATGCCACCACCAACCATTGAGTATAAGCCGAGGGAAAGGAGGGCACAATCACGACGCCAGGAAGGCCAATTCAGCGGGTCGTTATGAGAGTCGTCGGGTTGAGGTTCAAGGATAATTTGGCCATCCTTAGTAAGCTTTTTCTCCTCTTGCTGCTCTTTGACTGGAGGCGGGACTGGTATTGGTGGTTCCGGTAGTATGCCGGTAGGAAGGGAGGAGTGGGAAGTCCGAGCGGGAGCATTCCGGAGGCCCAGAGGTTCGTTTCTCTCGTTCGAGAGTAACAGAACAGAACCTGGATACGATGTCAGCTAAATCATGTGTCATCCGAACTGGAAAACGCAACAATACTTACCTGGGACTTCGATAGTCTCTCTGTCGTTAAGTATACCCATATTCCATGTTGGCTTCGGCTGCTTCTCGCCTATACGGCTCTGATCAAGAGAGTTATCACTCTTCCTTTTGAAAAGAGCCCTCCACGAACGCCCTAGCGCCGAACTAGTCGACTTATCCGTCATTGTGATTTATTTGTCCTCTACTAAAATCTCTTGCTCGACGGTTAAAACCCAATCTCGTTATTCTTTGGCGGGTTAGATATAGGAACAACGGAAACAACGAAAAAGCAAAATGATGTCCGAGTAAACATGCATAGGGAACAGCTAAGAAAAGAAGATCATCGGAACAGGTTGGAGTGCCTATTGTATAGGCAGTAGGTTGATCTAATAAGCCCGACTGTTGCAGATTAAGCGTACGCCGTCGTACTTATGCGCACGCAATCAGGCAGGGTAGGAATCACGCACGAGGGCTAGATTGCTCGATCTGCAACCGACTTACAGACAATTACGGTAACCATCCACATGAACCTCCCCTCTAAGCTGGTTCTTTATATGTACGGCGAGTGAGGAGGCAAGGGCAAGTGACAGCGTGTGGAGAGAGCTAGGTTCGTAAATAGTATAGGCTACTAACGCTAATGCGGTAGTAAAACGGTCAACCTGGTCCAGTAACCCGGACGGTCTACATCAATGATACGAGGTAGGACCCCGGATCAGATCAGATCAGTCAACCACGAGTAAGTAAGTATTTAATCTAAAGCGTGGATTTCGACAGGATAGGAAAGGGATTTTCGTAAGGCTTTTGACCTAAGATAAATATGAAGAAGAGAGGCGGAGAGATGGAGTTGCCAGTTATGGTTGGGATCTACTGCATTCACACCGGGTCGGAGCGAGTCAAGATTTAAGGTTCGGTTGGGGCGCATCGCCATCATCGCGACGTAGACATACATAAGTTAGGGTTTTTGAAAGCTGAAAGTAGCGAGTTGTACAACAACAAGGTAGGAAACATGAAGAGAGGTACAAAACGTTTCAAAGACTGCCGGTACAACGGTAACCACTCAAAAGAATACCACGTTCAGTATCACCAACACCTAGACCAGTCCAGCCTACCTACATATGTGCTTCCGTAGCACAGCATACCGACAGTTCAGAAGCCGGGGAAAAGGCTCCAATAAACATCTATTCAAATGAAGGGGCTACCTTGTTTGCTTGTTTGGTACCCCCGATCTACACTGGCATTTGTCTTCTTGGTATACCGGTAGTGGATGGACAGAGGGTCCTCAGTCCCGTCTGGGACCCGTACTCGGCGGTGCCCAGCATGGCGCGGCTGAAGGATTAACCAAAGAGAATCATCCCGGTTAGAAATGGTTAGGAATGGGAGGGTTTGGGGTTGGGGACCTGAATGCAAAAGGTAACCTTCCCACCGCTAGTCGTGGAAAACTTGCTTTAAATAGGATTAGTTGGCGAGCTATATCTAGATAGATAGATAGATGCGAGGTATTTACCCTACTATTTGTGCAAAGACGCATTAGTTCCAGACCCGAGATGAACGCTGTTATACGGGTAGGTACTAGGTGTTCATGATATTGTACATGTTCATGAAATGAAATGCACGCCGCACCTCGACGGGCCATGTATCGAAGTAGTAGGTGTTAGCGTAGCGTGGTACAGTTACGGGGACTAGCAGGTCCACTATGACGGCACCGGGCATGGCCCTAAACGCCCATCACATATCACATGCACATCTCGCAGGACCCTGACGATGCTAAATCTACCTACCAAACAGCAATCACAGCATACCTACCCCATTATCTCCAAGTTATTAATTGTTTTTGTTGTCAGCTAGGCATGTGAATCATTCCCTCCCACCATACCCGGCTCCCTGGTTGTTCGTACTCACGGCGCATATTTGTCTGTTTGGTGGTCACCTGGCCCCCCCCCGCCAAGTCAGATCCGGGGGTCACTCGACTCTCCATCACCAGCCCCCCCTCCTCCCGTTTTCGATACTGTGCACGAACGACCCGTACTCATGGCGTTCAGAACACCGCCCCTCCTCGAGCCTTACCTTCGCCTGCCACATGAAACCTCGCTCATCCTCTTGAGTGGAGTTCTGGGGTCTAGTACTAACTGGCTGGTTCACCGCTATCTCTACTCCCTGCTGTCATCACAGCCTTCATCTTCTCCGTCTCACTCACTTAGTCGCCACGATGAACTGGCCGAGAGTACAGATGCAGGGCCGCAGCAGCATATCAGCGTGGTCTTCGTGAGCTTCCTGCGCGACTACGCCTTCTGGAAGGACGGCTCTAAGCGACTGGGTTTGGATCTGGACCTGGCTAGTAAAAAGGGGTCTTTCGTCTTCGTCGATGGGCTGACTGGCTTGTTCGTGCCGTCTCCAGATCACGGCCGCAGACAGTCCGTGACAGATGCCTTGGGGAGGAGAGTACTGCTGGCGGCTACAACGGATCATCTCAGTCGGACGTGGAAGACGTCGTGGCTCATGCTCAGTTCCTAACACCAGGGACTCAGACTGTATTGGTTATTGACCAACCAGATGTCTTGTTGGCTGCGGCAGGAGATGTCATGTCTGGCCAGGGACTTCGAGATGCCATCCTAGGTCTACGTGAAGTAAGTGATTCATGGGCGAGGGTTTTATTCTACATTAGACGAGCAGAGTATATTAATGTGAGCTTTGTAATAGAAAGTGCATGCATGCATCATCACCATTTCTGCAGATGAACCCTTGATAGTTGCGCAGGGCACCCCGCTGGAAAAGGAGCATGCCTCCCTAGCTCTATCGTTGGCCCATGATGCGCAACTTATCATGAGTCTAAGGATGCTAGAGACAGGCACGGCAAAAGACGTAAGTGGCGTGCTACGGGTCACTCCTGGGGGGGATGAGGGAACTGCTAGCACACCTGTAGAGGACCGCGAGCTATTGTACTTCATTGGAGGTGATGGTGGCGTTCGTGTATTCGAGCGAGGCCAATAGTAGAAAGCCTATCATGAACTGATTCATCCCGTGACTCAATTACAAGTATTGGCTATCCTCTCCCCCAAAGGCCTGGGCAGATGGCTTGCGGCGACCCAAGGACTCAGCTCGGGAGTGTCCGCAATTCTCCTGCTGAGCGGACATGCACATTCATCGTAGGTAACCACCGTTTCTTTGCCAGATCGTAATGCAATTTTGGAGAGGGTATTGCTAGCATAACATTTCCCTCAGGACTCAGATGATATTGAGATCCCATGCAAATACCAGTCCGAATGTCAAGTAACACCGTCCCATTGCCATGCCCCGCCGATATTTCGTCACCATTCACCCATCGTTGCCGTTACACCGCGATTTTAAAAGGGGGCATGGGAGTCCTTGGGGACACCGGTCTGGAAACCGTTCTTGAAGCGGCGGGAGACGTCACTAAGGTATCTCATGCGGCCGGTGCCAACGGTCTTTCTGCGCTTGGCCTTCTCGCTCCAGTTGTCTGTAGTCACTCATTAGTTCCTGCCACGCGGACAAGCCTAGCATCGCGGGTATTCCGAGTGCAGTAGCCCTTGATTCGAGACCAGTATACACATACACTTGCGGGTCTTAGCAGAGGGGTATCCGCATGATGAGCAGGTGTGCTTCTGAATGTGGAGGGAACGGCGACCTAGAGATGGAAAATTCGTCAGCATGGCGCTCTACACGGTCGGGATTTCGACGTCGGTCGGCGTGTATTCCGCGACCTTCCACCACTGTCGCCTCTGTCCACGATATTCGGGATTGATAATTGGTGATTGGCGAGACTAACCGCATCGACGGCACAGGGTGTGCGTCTTGTTGTGGCGCTTTCCGAAGCTGGAGGTTCCCTTGGCTGGAGTCGTGGGTCAGCAATCGACGAAGACGAGAAGCGGCATTGGCGTAGGGCTACACACTCATTTTGACGGCGAGACTGCAGCAGGAGGAGTTTCGTCAGTACTGGTTGCTGAGTATCAGGTGTTTCGTTGGGGGTTCGCACCTCTAAAGTGACTGTCTGACGAAGAGTTGTCGTGAGCTGCTGGTTAGTAACGGTCTTAGAGTGAAGGTGTTGAGCAGCGTGTGGGCATTTCTCGCTTCACTTTTTTCGTGGGTACCAGGGCGTAGTCCGAAGAGCAGCCGAGATAAAGAGCGTGGGGCACCCTCCAGCCTCAGAGAGATTCCCTCCTGTGGCTTAGCGGTCCCGGTAGATGACTGGTCCCCGCTATGTTGGTTTACCCCACTTGTTGCACAATCCCACAGACAGCAATGGCTATGGTTTGACCCGCATGCCCCAACAAATGTAGGAAGAGATAAGATAAGACACCACGTAACCCCTCAAGCATCTCCTTCACCCGCCGCCCCGCCATCCGTTTGTCATAGGGAGCTCACTTTAGGTACTTAGATACGTAAGTACAGCTATTCTATCCCAAGCACCTTATCGTGTCATTTACCACTAAATCTCCGAAAGCCATGTGACAGAAGTCCAGCCTTGTGCCCTGACCAACGTGAATCAGAACTACCCAGTGGCGGCTTTCTCAGACAGCAACCGAGACACGCAGGCAGCCATCCATCCATCCACACGTTTCCTCGGCGCAGGCGGTTGCCCTCTACTCTTGATATACGCTTTGTCTCCCACACCACCCGCCAGCACCCAACAGACATACATACATCTATACATACGCCCATCTTAGAAGCCCGTAGCTTAAAAGACGCATATCAACTCCATCTCCGTTCATCATGAACTACCTATATTCCACAGTCAACACGCTGCGTGACAAGTACACCCCCCGTCAGCCACACGTCGACCTTCCGCAAGACCGGCCAGATCACCCCTGAGGAGTTCCTGGCCGCCGGCGACTACCTCGTCTTCAAGTTTCCCACCTGGTCCTGGGCCGAGGCCGACTCCGATTCTCAGCGCGTAGATTACCTTCCCCCAGACAAGCAGTTCCTCGTTACGCGCGGCGTCCCGTGCAACCGCCGTCTTGACGATGACTTCGCCGGAGATGCCGGCCATGAGGAGGCTGTAGTTGGGGATGGTGACGATTTCAAGTTAAAGGGACAGGCTGATGACGACGACGGGTGGCTTCGTACTGGTGGTCTCAGCAGCTCGCAGCCCCTTAAAGCGCGGGATGTCCGGACGGTCGACGATGCTGGTAATGTAGGAGATCGCCTGGATGATGAAGACGAGATTCCCGATATGGAAGATGATGATGACGATGAAGCCATCATTAGGGACACCGAGGCCCAAAAGAGAACAGGGTTAGTACATCGCCCCTCCACAAAGTTCGCCCCGCAAGGCCATTAACATCTTCATCGTATCATAGGGCCCGTCGGACATATACGCTCTACATTATGTACTCGCCGTATTATCGCACCCCCCGTCTGTATTTGTCAGGTTACGCCGAGGGCCAGCCCCTTGCCCCGCATCAGATGATGGAAGACATCGTCGGGGATTACAAGGACAAGACGGTGACATTAGAAGACTTCCCATTTTTTGCGAACAATGTCAAAATGGCTAGTGTACATCCCTGCAAACACGCACCCGTCATGAAGACCCTACTCGATCGCGCCGATGCCGCTTTGAAACTTAGACGCGACAAGTTAAAGTCGGGCAAGAATATCGGTAACGACCCTGGAATGGAGGGCCTAGTCGACGAGATCAACAAGCTCGACGTTAAGAGCGCCGAAGCTGCTGCCGAGTCTAGTGGAGACGACTGGGAAGAAGTCGAGGCTGAGGACCAAGATGTGGCGATTCGAGTTGACCAATATCTCGTGGTATTCCTGAAAGTGCGTTATCGCCCACCTTACCTGGCCTCCTTATCTACCTTTATATATGAACTAATTGAAGCTAACTATACGCAGTTCATAGCTAGTGTAACCCCCGGCATCGAACACGATTTTACAATGAGTGTGTAACCAAGGAGGTTTTTCTCTCGATATATTTCAAGACGTTTGGACGGCGGATCAAACTTTAATCACCGGGTGCTTGGGAAGCATCATTGGGGCGTTTCGGGTTTCTTTCTGGATGTGGAACACCACTGATACAGGACAGGAATGGCTTTGGTTTTGGCACCGCAGAGACATTCGTCTTTGGTTGCCATTAGGCATGGAGTTTCCGGCTCATGAACAGGCAGATTGGTCCATTGTTTCGAATTGTTATTTTGGGGGGCATGCTGATTCCTTAGGCTAGCACTTCAAGCGCGACCTGTTGTGAGACATAGATAGTGGTACAAGAGGGAGCGAGCAATCTGAGACTGTGGAACTGGCGGAAAGTTGATACAGACAGAGTCTATATTAATACTAGGTACACACTAGTTTAAAATCGTAAATCGCCGGCGGTATCCCCTGGTCGTACAAGAATGAACATCACAAGGCCAAACTGTCGTATTGTGTGGTATGGTTAATAGATGCCGTCTACGGATTTCTGCCCTTCTAGTATATACAAAGCGCCCTATCCAAAGGGTGTTTCTAAAATCATATTATTATTTCTTGTTCGAAATCTTGGAGATCTTTAAAAGGTAGGGGTATCTAGGCAAGTTTCTCATTCGGCACACTCGTGTCCGCGGGTTGTCCATGGATGGAAGGCGACGAACTACGCTTATCGTCTACCCTGACGCCGCCGTCGGAAGACGTAGCTTCAGAGACGTGATACGGGTCCTCGCGCCAAAAGTCCCTCTTGCCCTTGTACGCGCGCACCATCCAGGGCGGCAGGGCGCCGCCGGGGGATGCGCCAGCTCCAAGGGTCCTTCTCGGACTTGTTGGCAGGCACGAGGCGGCCGCCGGAGGCGACCTCGATGAGCCAGACGAGGGTGTTGATGATGATGTACAGGAGGATGCCGGCGATGAGGCCGTAAGAGATGCTGTAGGTGAAGGGCATGACGACGATGGTGACGAAGGCCGGCACCGCGTCCCCCATGTACCGCCAGTTGATCTCGGCCGCGGCCGGCATCATCATGGAGCCGACGAGGATCAGCACGGAACCCGTCGCCCATGGCGGGATGGACGCGAAGATGGGTGCGAAGAAGACTGAGATGAAGAAGCAGATGCCTGTCGACATTGCCGTCAATCCGGTTCGTCCGCCGTCCGCGATACCCGCGCCCGACTCCACGAAGGCTGTGACAGGGGAGCTGCCGAGTAGAGACCCGATCGATATACTGAGGGCGTCTACCATGTACGCGGCTGTGCTGCCTTCAAAGTCGCCGGTTTCGGGATCTATGACGTTTGCTAGTCGAGCCATAGCGTACTAGAAGACCTTGGGTTAGTATGATGATGTAGAAAGTAGGCCGGGTGCAAGGCATAGAGCGAATGCAACGCCGTGTAACGGAGAGCAAGCCAAGAGGGAAAGGGGGTGGTAGACATACTAGAGTGCCTGTGGTGTCGAGAATATCGACGTAAAGGAAGGTAATCAGAGCTAGGCCGAACTGGCTCCCGTGCTGGGAGATGTCCCACTCCTGGACAGTGAGAGTTTTGGAGATTTGGTGGAAGTCAACGACCTTCCTGAAGAAATCAAAGGCGTCATTGCCGGTCTCCGTGTAAGGGAAATACGTCAGGGCCGTGGTCCGGGGCCACGAGATGATGCTCACAAGCAGGATACCGGTGACGATGGCGGCCTTAAAGCGATACATCAGTAGCATCACGGTCAAGACACCGCCGGCAAAAATGCCGACCCACATGGCTGGGTTGCGCATCTTCGTAGCCTCAGTACATAGTCCGTCATCGCCGAACCCGGTTTGCGGGCAACCGGCCAAGACCAGCGGCGTCGATGTAGCGCCCTGCAGTATACCGAGACCTTCGCTATAGGTGAATCCGATGATGGTCAGGAAAAGACCGATACCCACGCTCGTCGCGAGCTTGATAGACCGGGGAATGACACGCGCGAGCCACTGGCGCAAGCCGAAGAATGCCAAACCAAAGAAGACGAATCCCTCGACGAACGTAGCCGTCAGGGCGATGCTGTATGGCGTGGTCCCTGAGCCATGGAAACCGACGATGTTATACGCGAAGTAGGCGTTTAGACCCAGTCCAGGAGCTAATGAGACGGGTCTTTTCCCCGGTAGGTCAGCATCCGCCTCCTAAGAGGGACGCGAAAGGAGACGAGGACAAAAAAGCGTACAGATTGGAGAACAGCCCCATGCAGAAGGAAGCGATAGCTGAAATGGCCGCCGTTGCCGTGACAAGGTCGCGCTTGACCTCAGCCACGCAAAGGAGGTAATCAGTGTTCATATTACAAAGGGGGTCTTCAGCGGTGGACTCGCAGACACATGGTCCTTTAGCCTCTGTTAGCTAACACGGGGGTATTCCTCTAAACACTTGAATGTTTAATAAAGGACGAACCTCCTGAGTCCGAAAGAATGCTCGCATTTACAGCGAGAATATAAGCCATGGCGAAGAAAGCGACTATGCCGGCACGGATCTCAGTCAAGAAAAGAGACCCTTTCCGCTCCTTTGGCTATAGCGTTGAGGTCTCAGTCAGCAAAAGTACAAATCGCGAGAAGCCCGCCCAACCCGCACTTACATGACCGCAGCCATCGAGCTTGAACCACCGTCCAACCGCACTCCGCGCCACCTTCTCATTGATCGTCTGAACAGAAATCATCATGGATTGTGAGTCGCCGGCGCACCGACGTGAACCTGTCGAGTGGTTTGGCGCTCAAGAGCGAGGACGAGTGCGTCGCAGGCGACTAGTTGAGACTTATTTAAGTAATTAATTAAGAAAAAAAAATTATAAATGCGGGCGGAGCTTAGTTGTCACGCGAGTCGGGATAAACGCGAGGCGAGTGAACGCTTACGTCCGGTAACTTATATCTCCAACAAGTCACAATCCGCGGTCTAAACTCGATGGGTCTAAGACGATGGAGATGGAGGAGGGCAGGGAGAGAGATACATAGTTCGCCTCTATTTCCCTCATCATGGCTCGTTCGTTTCGTTAAAGGGGGCAATGATAGCCCATTTACCAGACAGGGCAATAGAGAGACGACAAACAGGCCTTACAGGGTCCTAGGAGCCGAGGGCACACGCCGACAACAAAAGTTGCGACTCAATCCGAGACCCCGGCCCCTGGGGCGGGTTGGTTTGTCGCCCCCTCCCATTCATCGCAGATGCTGGGCGGATGCTAGGCGGACGAACCATGGACGAGCAAGGCGGGTGGAAATGCTGATACTGAAAGCAAATCAGATGGGATAATGCCAGCACCTGGCCCGCCCTTATCAGCGACCCATGTGGCTGGGGTGGAGTCTTGGAATATATACCCGGCCTAGCCTTATCGTCCGTCGAAAACGGGAGGGAGGAGGAGCTTGATCTGGTTGGGAAAGCAAGGGACCGACCGAGCTGAAATGAAATGAACGGAGCTGCGAATGTCCACTTCTAGAAGAGAGCGGCGCCACGAAGAACAGACGAAAGAGAGTTCGAATTTCTTCGAGGTTTAGCCCCATGATCGAATGTGGCATGCCTGCCTATTCACAAGCAAGCGTGTGTGGGGGGGGGCGCCTAGCGATAGATTGATTGCTTGCTGACTTCCAGGACCACCAGAAAGCACATGGAGATGCAGCTTTACAGGAGGGGTGGTGATGGCCCGTGTATGTGTGTGTCTTGGCGATCGGGTGGCCTGCAACTGCAATCTTTGGTTCCCAGCTTCCTGGGACGTGAATTGAACAAATAAGCCAATAGGTACCAGCGGAGCGAAAGCAGCCATGCGATCAATTCACGACGTTGGATGTGGAGACATGGGTATAAAGCCATTCAACATGTGGCTTGCCAATTTGCGGGCCGATTCTACTTAGGTGCAGTAGTTAAAAGTCCCAAATGCTACACTTTCTAAGTACAGTACAGTACAGTACATACCTACCTGAGGCTTCATGTAGTAAAGAATCGTTCTAACTTTGATAGGAAAGACCTCGTAGTAGTAGGTAATAGATCCGACCAATCAGAGAATATGCGTAGCTATAAGCTGAAGATAACAGTTTGGAACCCCGTACATAAGTATTACCTAGCAGCACGCAGCAAGAGCCTTTCTACATCAAACCCATGACATAAATTGAGGGTTGGGACTTCGCACGTTTAGTTTACGGCCATTGTCTCTCGACAACATACACACGAGCCACAGTGATAGGGATAGACTCGAGCCAATAACATAGTCGCTTTCTAGGATAGGGAATTTCAGCTGTGATACGTCCAGGAGCTAAAGACAATGCGAGGAGGGGGAGGGAGATGGAGTCGTGTTTTAGTTGTATGGTTCGTCATTTACATCCCTTTCTTTGCTACCGTAGTTTCAGGACGGCAATGAAACCCCATAACTGCATTTATGGCCGAGTATAGGCGCCTAAAATAAGCAGTCATAGTCACCATTCTTTAAAGCGTAACATCTGGTTGACGGTCAACAGGCGCCAATAATATCAACGGGACACCCTTTCTTGCTTTAGAAGTCGGCGCTGCATATTTTCATAACATCCATCTAGGTAAGGGGGTCGTCACTTGCCATATGTAGCCCGGGAAACCTGTGGCGAAATCTTGTCGTCAGCAACCTTTGAGTGTCAGCTTATGCTTGCTGATTCCTAATCAATTTACGGACCAGTCTGTCGCTGTTTTGCAGCTATTGATTATCCTAGCCTGTCGATACTCCAGAGTGATAGCTCCAGACTAGTTCAGAGTAAGCAGAAGAAGGGGATAGATCGTAGTGCCGTTCACTATTCACTATAATTTACGTATTACAGGAAGAGAAATACATACGATATCTGAAGGTAACTAATGAGCATAAGCAATTACTTATAAAAAATAGCATTTCTTCTTGTTAGAGTTTTGCTATATCGATACCAAAGCATGTACTATATCCTAGGACTGGTGGGGATGGGACAGTCTTGTCTCTCTATGCCCATAAGTATGCAGTAGGGGAATTTGTTATAGTCAGTGGCGTATTAGCCGCGACGCCACGGAACTTTAAGCAGTATTCCCGCAGATATCAAATGTAGAAAGAGGGAGAGGAAAGCGGACGGGGCCGCCCTACTATCTCAAGGCTGATACCGATGGCTTGCGTCCTGCTAGTTAGGTAAAAGCTGAACACTGTATCTCTCGGACATAATGAGCTTTACAAACGTCTTAGATAATTGGCGGATATAACGAGTATACCGTTAGAAAATGTCATCCTATCTCCGCGTAGAATGGAATAGTCACGCAAGAGACGAATTCAGAAAAAGTAGACACCTCTTCACAACCAACCAAAGGACCTCGCGATTCATTACTAAGTAATCTTGCTAATAAGGCATGTCATAAATTGATTACTCTGGACATTAGAAACATTAATGAAGAGGGCCATTGGTAGAATCAATCTGTGTGGCCCCGTATATGAAACCCGAGACTGCGCCTACTGAAAACTCCCATGACTTATAGCTTCGAAGTGCTCTTAAATGGGTGGGATCATGGTGTATAGAATACTTCTTCAGCCTCCCGCCACCACGCCGGGTCACCAGACTCACTGTTCTTCGCGCCAGGGACAAGACTCTACAATTATAATATTATTAGCAACAGCAAAAGCAACGGCGTAAACATAATCATAAGCGCAGGTATTAACGAATTCGATATAGCCACATATCGAAGCACCACTAGCAGGGCAAAGAATAGAGCACAAAAAAAAAAGGACTGAACAAGGCGCGTGAAAGAGGAAGTAAGTCAAAAAGGTTTGACTTACTTCTTGAAACCCATCCGTCATCGCCCACCACTCACGGACCTTGGGGTTATCGCGCATGCGCTCCATGTCGCCCGCATAGTCGAAACCTACGTACTTAAACGACGCGAATAGGATACCAGTTCCAGGGTCGTGGAAGATGCTGTCTGTTTCGCTAAATTTAGTGTATGTGCAATATATATATTTTTCCCAACACAATAAAATTTCGTATAGGGAGTGCATGAACATGTGGCGGAACATATCGACGGAATAGAGACGAGACAGCGTGCTTCGTGGCTCAAATGGTAACTCCCAGGTAATTCTAAAGTAACCTGCTTGGCTGGCCTTCCAAACTCCACGATCCTTTGCAAATTCGCGAAACAAAAAAGAAAGAAGGAAGGGAGGGAAGGAACGAAAAGAAGAAGTAGAATCCTGTATCGACACTTACAATCTCGAATATTGCAGATTTTGATCTGCCGAAGCACCTCAGGCCAGACCGCGGCATGTACCTCTTTGCTATAAGAATCCAAATATTAGAAACCACGGCATATAGTAAACTTTCCGGTCAATTTTTGAGTGAAATTTGAGGGAATATGCAAGAGAGCAAGCAAGGGCTTATATTGCCAAAATCGAAAAAAGAAAAAGAAAACAATAAAATAAAAGTAATCCCGAAATACGTACTACTTGGCCACAAACTCAGGCTTAAGCTTCACAATCTGCGCGATGCGGCGACCAGCAATGGGCTGGCGGAGCGACTCCTGTCTCGGTCGTCCCGGGGTCGGTTCCGGCTGCTGCTGCTGCTGTTGCTGCTGCTGCTGCTGTTTCTGTTGCTGTTGGTCCGGGTTTGCAGATGGCGGGGGTGGGGAGGAGCTTGGTTTCCACATGGTTGGTTGCCTGCCTCTCTACTGTATGTTTCTCTCTCCGCACCAAGTTCCGGTTTTGTGTTGAATTATCGGCTTGATGTGAGACGACCTGCCTGCTTGATTCTTCAAGCTGAAGGAATGCAATCTTCATTCAGTTTGACAGAAGCCTATCGTTGCTTTTTTTCCCACAAGGTGGCTTTTTGTTAAACCTAATTTCTCTTGGACTGACGTGTTCCCGTTCGTTCCGTGCCGCTCAACCCAAGGCTCGGAGGGGTTGATCGTGGGACGCTAAGACTTCAGCGATAGAGTAGGAGTATGGCGGGTAAGTGTTGTAACGATAGCTGATGTCTCACACTATTCTATTTTCTTTGTTGATGCCGGATAGCGAGGAACAGACTCCTACTTGATATTACTTTGCAAAGGTGAAATTCGTCGAAACTCGTTAAGATCCCAGGACTCTGAAATACTCGGGCGGGACGTCGGGGCTTGGAAAGACAGCTACGTAAGTATGTGAACTCCTCCCTAACCACACTACCCTACCTGCCATCTGTATCTAGCCGCGATCTGTGCGGGGTTGACGCATGCAGCTTATCCCAGTTTCTCCATCTGTCGGTGTGTATGTGCTACCGAGCGAGGCGCCGTCTATTGGGTGAGTGACTTTCTACCTAGATATGCATAACCACCTCTAGGAGATAGGGGTAGGGAGGCTCAATATATAAGCATATACCACCTTAGGGTCTCGTTACCTACACTACTAGACTAGGTTTCCTCCAAACTGTATACAGGTACCTACTCCGTATCTAGTTCTCCAAGCCAAGCAATCCATGCATTGGCATGTCAGGGTGCCAGTGGAGCCTGCTGCTGGCCTGGCTTGACCCACGAAGACAATGCCAACCCGTACCAACTTGACTGATTTCCCTATTACCCTGTCGTCTGAATATCTACCATCACAAGGGAAAAGCCTGAGCAGATTGGTTTCACTTCTATTGACTCCCAGACGTGCTTTTCCGTAAATCGTATAATGATAAGTACAGCGCTTAAGTGATCTGCCTCGTTCTAGCTCCTTTCCTTTATTATTAGAACCGAGATGATCATGTTAAACATCTCATTGGACAAACATACCAACATGTTGTCTTAAACTCCGACCCCTGTGCATTAAATGACCCAATCCAGTGAGTTCTGCCTGACCGTTGCCCCGAGGTTGTTGCCATATATTTGTATGTTGTACATGAAAACCATCTGCCAAGACCGATATAAATGCGCCGTTGTCTACTTACTCTCCCTATTATCAACGCCCGCTATAGAATGGCTGTAGTTGCTCGAGGACTGTGAATTAGTACAATGCCAACTTGACCCAGCTGGCATGGAGAGCCCAATGCTTTCAATAGTATCTCAGTAGTTTCAGGCATAAAGAGCCTCAACCAGGTAGATGAAACCGAAGACGAGGAAAGCAACCGCGCCACCGACAGTGACTGGCCACGCAGTTAGCAAGCTATCTATACAGGCTGAACGGGCTATTTAGGGGAAGACTACTCACCAACTTTGAGGCTGACTTTGCCGGCGATAGCCCTACCGCCGATTACTGCCACGCTGGTGCAGCAGGCATGACCTAGCACAGCACCTAAAGTCACCCACCAATAATCCTGACCGGCAGCCATCGCAATAGTGGCAATCTGACTTCGGTCTCCCCACTCGCCTAAGAAGGTCATCACAAAAGTCTGCACCCAGGCAGGGCTCAATAACAGAGAGAGGAGGTTCGAGAGACCCACAGTCACCTCACTCACAACTCCTCCTCGGGGTGAAGGACTCCGGGCAGGCGACGTCGACGGGCTGCGCGGTGGTGTTGGGAACCGAGATGTGGGCCGCGGCTTACGATCACGAGCAAGGCCCATCTCCAAGGCATATGGAGACACAGAGGATCGTCTGCCTTTCTTTGATGCCTGGTGCTCTTTCTCTTCTAGCTCCATCTCGACCTCTTGCATTTCAGCCGTAACACCCTCATTGGGATCCATGGCCATGCCCTCGCGGAGCAACTTGGCACCAAATACGAAGAACAAGCCGGCAGCAAGAAAAGAGGTTAGCCGCTTAGGTATCAGCGCCGGCAAGGTGTGCCCTAAGACGGCCGACAAGACTGTCATCACCAGTAAGGCACCGAATGCAGCTGTAAATACGACTATTCGATCGTGTTTCATGGCCATAAGAGCTGCCACCAAGAACGTTTTGTCTCCCACTTCGGAGAACAATATCATAGTAAGCGAGAGAATGAAAGAGTGAAAAGGCTGGATGATGCCTTCATTCGCCTCGTCATCGGCTGCGAGTTTGGTTGTCGATTTAGATGACTTACTGACATCTAGATGGTCTTTGTTTGCCGAGTCTGGGAGCGGGTTTGGATGATCGTATACCTTTCCCGGTAAATCGGCGGGTTTCTATATAGATTATTAGTACGCCAGACCATGAAACCACTTCGAGGAAGGTGTACCTCAAGTCCAGCAATGTCATCCGTGTCCTTTTCTGACTTGGTCTTGTCTTTCTCGGCCTTGATCTCCTTGTCGCTCAGCATCTTCTCTTGCTCGCTATGTGGCATGGGAGGCTTCTCCTTGGGAGTCTCGGGGACCATTTCGACTTTCTCGCCCGTCTTCCCCTCTTTGGCTTTCCTTGCCTTGTCCTTCTCGCTCACGCCACCCTCAGTGCCGGTGGTACCTCGCCTGGGGGGCTTCCGGTGCGGATCGTCCATCACACCGTCGTTGGATTCTGGTATTTTCTTCCCATCGATGATGGTGGGATCGACGGGGCGGTTTCTGAGGGTCGGGAGGTCTCTAGAGTCGGAAGCCGGGTCTTCATCAGCATCGGTATCAGCGCCCTTCTTCCGTCCCTTGTCCGAGAGAGTAACGAAGGGGCCCTCATGGGGCATCCCGTCTTTGCCATCCACGGGGGCGATCTTGGAGCCCACATCGACTCGGGGTTTCGAACTGCTGGTGATACTGGAATCTAATGGGAGAGATTCGTCAAGTAACGAATCGGCCGAACCGGCGCGCGCGATTCTGTCATCTTGGGATGATTTCTTTGCGGCAATGGAAGCAGAGAGAGCGAGAGGCGGTAATAAGAAGACGAGTAGAGGCGCATGTCCTTGGCGGAATCGCATGGTGACGATGGAGAGAGGACACTGTTGGGGTGTAGAGAAGCAAATGTGGAAGACGAATTGGCTGGAATGGCCGGTCGATTATCGTAGGGAGGGGACGGTATTACCTGGAATTGAATAGAGGGATACGGAGAATAAGTATGTAAAGTCTGTAATGAGTGTGGTTTGGAAGGGAGACATAGATGGACGCAGGCAGAGTAGGAAGAAGGCTGGTGCTACGATGGGATTGAGAATGCTTGAAAAAGTACGTTGCCAAGTGGTTGCATTCAGGGGCCGGACAGACGCGTAGCACTGAGCCGTACTCCGTACATACAGTACCTACCTACCTACCTCCTTAGTAGGTACCTACCTGCTGTTGGTGGGGACCCCGTACTGGTACGACCCCAGACCAGCACGGCCACGGGCTCCGTACTAGGTAGTACGGCGCTGATAACTCATACTGTAGCGTGAATTATAGTGGGTTCGGAAGCCTTCTGAAATCCACAAGGCTTCCCTATAACATAAGACTTGTAACCTGGAGAAGGCTTGTGGATTTCGGAAGGCTTGTGGATTTCGGAAGGCTTGTGAAATCCGGAAGGCTTGTGAACCACTGTAACTGCGCTATAATTGTCCACTAGACACACTGTAACTACATGCTAGGATGCACTATACTAGCCACTAAATGCACTATAATACAGGTACTATAGAATATTGGAATACGTTGGGATTCATTGCGCTGCATGCGCTGCATTCAATTATACTACTAGGTGCAGGTCACAGTAAGTGTCGCTATTGACGACTCCAGATGTCTCGTTCAGGATTCAGATGTATTTATGGTTAGCAGCACTAACGACACAAGCAATGCATAAAATGCATAACTGTCCAGCCATCGCGACAGATCCATGCCTCCAGCCATACAAAACTAGGTCACCCATGTCCTTGCATTTGCCAAGAGATTCGTCTCGTCATCGAGGATGTCTGTTTAGTTTCCAGCCTGTGACCAGCTCAAACCCGTCACCTGTCCCAAACCGTGACTGCAACAATGCCAAGATGGCAGGCTGATAGTGACCCAGGTCAACAGTGACTTGGGGATTCCATACTCGTCGATGCACCCCCTGAGGAAAAGCCCCTGAACACGTAAAATCGTCAAATCGCGGAACAAGTCGACTACATGCTTCAATGGCTCTATCCAGTCAGTTACTCAAAGACAGTAGAGGTCCCAATCAACCAAAACTACGCCAACACCATCGATAGGCACCATATAGAGCTTCTGAGCTTTAATCGCAGGAATTCCCACGATGAGAGGCTCAGGCGTCTGCTCAAAGACCTCAAGGTCAAGAAGCCTATCTCGTTGGCCGGTGCGATTCAACTTGCTGAGAACGATGAAGATGTGACGGTCGTCGAAGTTCTCAAAGACCATGACATGATCAACGCGGCCAACATGATCCTGACCCTCCCGGGAAAACATCACATACTGACCACAACCGAAAACGAAGCGATCACCAGATTCCCTACAGTATTATCTATCTGTTAGCGAAGCCGGACTGTACGGACGTCTGTTAAGACACTCATTCCCCGCTGTTAGCTGTCCAGTGCCATTCCCTCCGCCGTCATCGGAGGCAGAAGTACCATGCCACATTAGAGTTGGGGTATTACAAATGGAATGCTACGCTGACTCGTCATGAGTCATCGAAAAAACTTACTTGTGGGTGAATCCAAACTTTCGGCTCCACTGAATCGCTTTATTGTCGAATAGAGAAGGGTAATCCGCCCCTTTTTTATAGTCGAGATGATAGGCTGAGCGCAGGTGCGTGCGGAAGATACTGTGTACAACTTGGCTGTTCGAACGAAGCGGAAGAGCCTGACCAAAGTTGACATCGTGACGGTGTTTTGCGAGTTCTCGACTAGGGAGGCGGTTGATTACGGTCGGATTTGCATGCAAATTATCCCCAGACATGCTGACGTCGAGCTCGTAATCGCTATCGTCTTGAATTTCCATTTGATCGGCCCGCGAAAGAACTCTGGCGAAAAGAGCTGGGCACTTCTGGTACAGCTCAGCCATCTCAACAGTCAACTCAGGATCGTCGTGAGCGAATGCACCGCGCAACACCAATCGAAGGGTCTCCTGAAAGCTCATCTTCATTAGCAGGACATGCTCAATGTTTGAATAGTTGGATCCAAACACGCGGTCTTTGAACCACCTATAACGATTTTCACGTTAGCAGCGTGCATCGATGTACGGAAGGGAGATGAGAAGAGATGGAGAAGATGAGGAGAAAGAGCAGAAGAATTTTTCTAAGATAAGAGGGAACAGAACTCCCTTAGAGGAAAGCGCGAGTCTGTCTGAGGCCGACATCTATATCGGGGGCAACTGCGCAGTCGGACCTGCCAACGCTCGCGCGACAACGCCGCCCCTCCTATCATGACAAGTTCACCCCCTGAGAAGACTCAGGAGGCGGGGAATACCCAGAAAAAAGAAGTTTTAGCACTTACCGATGAAGATTCTCGCCAGTAAACGTGTTCACGTTGACGGGCAGGCTGTACTCGTTCGCGATGACAGGATAGTGCATGCCGATGTGAATATTGGGTCGCAGCGTGTCATTCGCGAACTGAGATGCAAGACCTCGTCCTGTAGCTTCAACAGTACCAAAGCCAGCAGGCCCTGGGGTTGCCGAGGGAGCACGAGCAGGAGTTCCTACGCGAGATGGTGCCTGAGATCTTCCCACAGACGCGGCAGCGATCATTGCAAGTCGATTGAACGCGTAGCGAGCTGATAGAATGATCTTCCCCATGTTATCACGTTGCTCAATGGAGATATCCCGACCCATGAGGGTCATGTTGCTCTTGATGATCTTCGTGAAGCTTGAGACGATCAGGTCGATAACAGGCGTGCCGATGACAAATTGCTGCGCCTGCTCAATGAAAGCAGGCTTGATATGCTCAAGCTTGAGCCATTGACGTAGCAAGACGGGGATTATCATTGACCACTGTGCGTGAGCAGACATGTCGTAACTGGCAAGATGATGAATGGGAGACTGAAGTCGCTGCCAGCCAGGAGGGAATGGAAACACACGAAGCTGAAGCGCGTATTCCAGAGAGGCGTCCTTAGTAAGAATACCATCACGCAACAGATAATGTGCCAAGGTGCTCAAACCACTGAACTCAGAATGAGCTGGGTCCATTGGGCGGCTCACGATCAGGTCAAGAGCTGGCGAGATCGATGCCAGCGCAGGGCTAGGTGAGCTGAGACCCCATTGCTTGCCATATGCTTCTTTGGCTGTCTCAGACCTGAGGCCAAGCATCATGTTCTGCATTTGCAAAGTCTGGTTATGAAAGCGACCCTCCTGATGAACGTCGACGTAGAATGGCTGGTTAGGATCGCTGATGTGCTTTCCCACAGATGCAATGTTGCAGAATCGGCAGAATTTGGTAGCACGAGGACCCTTCAAGCCACTGTTCTCAGCCTGCTGGGGCATATCACCAATATATGCCATCGTGAAAGCACACATACGGGTATCTTGGCCGTTAATCTCCTCGACTATACCGCGATCTGCATACGCCATGGTTTTCAGCGACGCAATGACATCACCGAAGTCTGAGGCATGCGGGCCAAGGACAAGAGGGAAGATGCTTCCGGGGCGTAGGCGTTCATCGGCTGTAAGAGCTGCTGGTGTAAAATAGAGGCCCATGAGCGTACGATACGAGTTGCGATACACACCAAAGCCATCAATGAATGTCAGCATGGGGAAAGACACCACAGGTAGAACACCAGGGGCAGTCGAATCCCACTCGTTGGCATAGAGTTCTCGGCCATAGACCTTGAGCTCAAGCTCAGCACGAGGAGGGTGGGTATGGCAAATGGGAACCAATACATCGCCAACAATGATGCGGCGGACAACGTAATACTCCTGATTGCGAACCCAGGGAGTGTTAACGGTGTGGTACTTGGGAAAGGTCGGCGGCGCACTACGTTTGAGGAGAGAGGTCTCGGGATGATAAAGGCTCGTCATGTGCTCGCCCCAGTGGCAGTCGAGGAACACGTTAGCCTCAGCGTGGGAAAATGCCCGGCTCTCAGGAATATAAGTCAAATCTGATGTTAGGACAAGCTCATCGTTGTCCTGATTTGGCTGGCAGATCATGTTGTTCCTGTGCGCGGGGAAAGCCTCCTGGATCTGGAGAGCCAACTCATGGGGGAATTCAAGCGTACAAGAGTTGGTACGTTTATCCCAGCCAAAGCCGACGACACGACCAATGTGGATATTTCTAATATCCTCACTGTCTTCAGAGATATCCTGGCAAAAGCAGCCCATGTCCATACACCAATAGTAGATAAATTCCGAAGGGAATATCGCAGGTCCTGGCTGACCCTCAATGAGGACATGAGCATAGCGACCAGAAGAGGCGCGGATTGACGAGAGCCAAGCGTTCGAGTGATATAACTCTGTTGGGTTATCAACGAACGTTCCCGGTCCAGAATACGAGCGCTTCACGATATCTGAGGCGATGAAGTTCTTGAACACAGAGATGGGATCGAAGAATGTCAGGTTCATCGTGATCTTGGGCAGGTCGAGAGCTAACAGTTTGAGCTCAGCAGCGGTAGGGGGGGCGTTTTCTGAGATAGCCTTGTCTTTTCCTTTGCCCTTAGATCGCACGCCTCGGCGATGCTCTGCCAGCTTCAACTTGAACGCTTGAATCTGCTCACGTTCCTCTGCCTTCATTCCGGGGGGCAAGGTTGGAAGCTTCATAACGTTGAGGGGAATCTCAGCCTTTCTCATCTTCATCAAGGGAAGACGGCGACGCAATCTATCCCTGAGAGTCGAAAGCTGCTTTGGGAGTGCAGCTATAAGGGGATGGACATCACCATCTGCACCAGGGAGTAGACGCAAGACGTCAACCAGCGAGGCGTAATCCCTGCGGCTCATATTGGTAAGTTCAATATAAGCCGTCAATGCTTTCTCGAACTGGGAAATCTCCAAGAACTTGTTCTGCTGAATAGACGGGATGATCTCTGAGGGATCATTCAAGTCTGCCTTGGGCTTGGGGAGAAGCTCGGGGATGATGCGCTGCTGAGGCTGGGAGACATCATCGATCAACTCTGAGGGCACTCCTTCAAGCTCAGATGCATCAATTTCACCTCCAGTATTCTCGGCGAAGTTGAGAGAGGGGGGAGGCTCAGCGTAAATGACCTCTTCGTACGTGATAGCGTTGAGGAGTTCTCTAAGGGGCAATGCCGCACGTGCTGTGTGGTCCATGGCTTCATCAGAGTCTGCGTAGCGGACATCTGTGGCATCAACAATCACTATGATCATATATGTTAGTAAATTTATTATCTTACAAGCGAGTTACTTACCCTCGTCGTTGTCAGAGTCGTCGCTGTAGTCATCAGAAGTGTCGCCAGCATCATCACCCGCAACACCGAGATCAGCGCCATAATAATCCATATTGTCGCCGGAATCATCGAAAGGGTCGGGCATAAGGACATCTTCATCCTGGGAAGTCGAAGGCTGGTCGAGATCCTGATAGCCAAGCCGTTGCTTGCGGCCACCGAGTCTGGCCTTCGACGGGTCGCCGTAACCAGGCTTGCGAGGCATCTTGACTACTGCAACGCGTTTCTTTTTGTATCGAGCAGGAAGATACAATACCAATTGCCTGAGTATTGAAGGGGTCAAATTAAGGAAAAGGTTGCAAAAGACTCGCAGGCTGCAAATTGCAATTGCAGTTGCAGTAGCAGAGAATAAGTTGCAAGTGTTGTGTGTGCGTTGCTCCGCGGTACGTACCCCTAACAAACACACACAATTTTCTCTAAGTTAAAATATTGCACTGATTGAGAGAGCTTTCTAGATACGTGACGTATCTTTTCTCGCTTATTCAAAGTACTTGTTGTACCTGTTGCGGTGGTTGCTGGAGGAATATCTCTGGGTTTTTTCCCACGCACACTCATTTTCCCTCGCACCGCTCAAGCACAACTGCACCAACACCGGGAAAAGGATCAATATCCAAATCCCGCTGTTACTTCAAGCTTCTCGTGCAATTTATTGGCTTTTCCTTCGAAAATATAGCTTTCAAGACTGCTGCGTACAAGCTCTTGCGCTCCCGCCGAGATCGCATCGCCACACGCATTGAACCTTGTCACTTGCGTGTACCTCAACTCCGACCCAGTCAGGTAAGCCACCCTGCTTAGCACCAATTCTTTAACTTGATTTATTCATTCTAGTTTTATCATCTATGTTATTATCTCTGTTTCCTGGTGTTTTTTTGCTAATCTACACTCTATAGAATGTCCGGTGCACCCTCTGGCAGCGGAGGAGGTGGCAGTGGCCGCCGTCCTCCCCCCAAGCAGACTCCGATTCCCCCCCCTCCTCCTTTCTCCCGTCTCAGTATGGGAGGAAGTGGTCAGAGAGGCTCGTCTGCCACTGGTTCTGGCCTTAGACAAGGTCCTGCAGAACCCGAGACGCCCTCAGGACAGCCTCGCTTGCCCAGTCGACTGCCTGCACCAGTGAGACCTAGTCGAGGTGCTCCTCCTATGGCTCGCCCAAGCATTGGAAACGTTCAGCAGGTATGAAAACCTTGACATATGATAATGGCTTGACGTCTAATATTATGGCAAACTTAGATGCAACCAAGCACTCCTTCCCGTCATGCCGGCCCTTCTAGTGGACAAGAATCTACTCAGAAAACGCCTACCCAAGCTTCAGTCTCTGGCCAGGTCCGTGACCCCTTCGCAACGCCACGAGCTCCTGGTCCTTCGGGCCCAGTTACCCGTGGTGGCGCTGTTATCAAGGGACACAAGAAGACGGGACATGGCATTGAGGATGTGTATCCCAAGGCCTTTCTCCCGCTTTGCCGTGCTTCATTCATGAAGGTAGCTGACCTTGAGACGCTCCGTATCGTTTTTACTTGGCAAAACGACCCGGATTCCCCTGGCGCAAGGCAAGCCACATACACCAAGAACATCATTGATCGTGAGGTGCGAAAGATTATTCTGGTATACTCGTCGAACAAGTTGATGTGCTCGCTCATCAAGACTTTGTTCCCGGACGTCAATACATCGAGTCAGACGTTTAACCAGTACCGGACCTACGCCATGACAACCTTCAGCAACTTCAAGCATGAGATTCTCTGGCAAAACTCATATGTACGTCTTTTCTTCCTTCATTCCTTTTGCTTGGGGATTTCCCCCGTACTAATTTTTTATAGGAGATTGCTGTTCGCTGGTACAATGACTTTGGCAACACCAAGTTCCTTATCAACCCAAGCAAAGGTCATAATAGCGAGGCTATTAAGAAGCTGACGAAGGATTGGGTTTATACCCAGCTTGAAGACTCTAAGGTGTTCAAGATTATGTTCCGTCCGGTCTGGCAAATTGTCGACTATGAGGCCACATATGGTGATAAAACAGATCTCCCCTTCTATCACTACAAGGTTATTGCCCATACGATCTTGATTGCTGTTGGTCGTGTATACCTCGTCGAGCGTGAGCTGAACAGACGACCTGACAACACCTATACCGTCTGGCATCGTGAGATCAAGTCCTGGATCAAGAGCAAGGACAGCCGTGAGAAAGTTAGCGACACTTTCGAGGCTCTCAGCTCCTACAAGCATTTCTCGCAGATGGAGCTTGAGGATATTACTTGGCGAGAAACTCAGGGTCGTAGTGAGGATGATGTATCTTCGAAGCGCCGCGCTTCACAGCTTCTTGAAGAGGCTGTTATCTCTGACTCCCCTCCTCCCCAGGCTAAGAGTAAACAGCCTCGACACATCTCCCCTGGTGATGAGATGGACATCTATGGTGCAAGCCCTCCCGGAGCACCTCCGGGTACTGCTGTGCGCCATGGTAGTCAGACCTCAATGCGCTCTGGATCTGGTGTTTCAAGCTCAGGAAGTGCTCCTAGATTCCCTAGCCCCCTTTCCAAGTCCCTTTCCGCTGGTGATATGCCCAGTATTCCCATTGACCCTCGCCTCATGGCAGGACCATCTCGTCGACAGACTGGTGGCCCTCCCCCCCGCTGGTCAGCAGTTTGAGCTTTCTTCCCGACCTTCTTCGTCTAGTCGCCTTTCGTCTGTATCGTCGTCTTCTGCTGAACGTGCTGCACCTCAGTCTCAGGCTAGTCAGTCTCGTCAGCCCCCCTCTCAGTCTCAGGCTGGCCCGTCTCGTCAGCCCCCCTCTCAGCAGCGACAGCAACGCCGCCGGCAACAGGACGAGGACAACGATGATGAAGACAAACCTCAACCTCGCCGCTCAGGCCGTCATTCAAATCTCCGTGGTAGAGACATGGAGTTTGCTGACGTCTTCGATTCTGATGGCTCTGACCGTCATGGCAATCGTCAGGACATGGTCCAGTTTTATCTGGGAGACGATGAAGATGATGAGACTCTCGATACCTCATCTAGCGACGATGGCGATGAGACTCTCGATGCGGAATCTCCTGAGGATGAAGACCAGAGTTCTTCAGAGGCTTATCTCGAGCACATCATTCGTGGTCGAGCTGGCTTTCACTAATGGGGCAGCAATGCTTCTCTGGACAAGAAGCCCTTTTGTGGGAATGCTACTATGGCACTGCTATGGGTTAGCATGAGCCCAGATTCTAATAGGATCTGGTAAGTTATTTTTTTACTTGCAAATTACTAGTATTTTGGTTTTCTAACGTGTTATTTCCCAGGGCTCCCCGGCTTTCTACACGTCCACCCTGTCAGAGTATATCAATTTACGAAGAATCACACGCTAATTGCCTTGCTAAATGGCAATTCTAATTAAGAACGCTTGCCTGCCTGATACCAACATTATGAGGTGTTCATTAAGGCATTCTTGAGGCATTCTAACACAGTCGGTGGGCTCATCGCTCAATCATCGAGTTCAGGCTGATGTCAGCCCCTAAGGTGTTCAGGGGCCTTTAGTGGACCTTAGTAAGGTCTACCTTATGGTCTCACACCATGAACAACGGATGGTAACAACTCAATGCTGCGATGGTTTCTTTTCTTCTTCGAGGGGTCTATCAATTGTTTGAATGGTCAACATTCATAATACAACTTAGATAGTAAACAATCGTTGAATTGACGAAGATTTCACACTAACATCGTCATGAGATTCTTACAGTGAGACATTTTAGTGCTTACAGGGGTAGTGAAACACTAAGAGCCAGTAAACCGTAGGGCTTCCCTTGTGGAGGTACTTCCCCACCCAACTTTGGTTAGAATATACCTCCAGGTTCGGAAGGCTTGTGGAATCCGGAAGGCTTGTGGATTTGGGAAGGCTTCTTGCCCTTCCGGAAGGCTAACAAGGCTTCCGAACCCACTAAATCTCCCACTACAGTAACTAGTCCAAGGCCGCACATCAGTATTGCTAACTGGGCATAGCCACGGATCAGGGCGTGGCTGAAACGGCGTATGAGTTAGCCAATTAATGCACGCAAAAGTACCGGTAGTTCCGCAGTAATATTCCGAGGCCTGCTCGCTACTAACCATCGCATCTCGTTGGGCTGAGACTGCTCAGCTTAAGTTCTGGTATAGCCAGCCAGGCGGGTATTAACCTGAGCACCTTATATGATATATATTATGTGTTTGTTCGTGAGGAACATTACAAGAATAATGACTTCTTACAAATGATTCATAAACACTGAAATTAGATGGTTTATCTCATGCACGGCCTGACCTAACTCTGAAGTATACTCCATAGCAGGCTTGTCACAGGGTTTTAAAGAGAAAAATGACATTTACACACAACCTTGCGAATTTGCACCACTTGACGTATTGTCGGGATTATGTTGAAATAAAAAGGCCATGATGTTCTGCAAACCTTGCAAGTCACCTTCAACAGTCCCTGCTTTCTCGGCATCCACCCATCCATTGGTATAACCACCTCCAAAATCTGTGATCACCACGTTATTCTCCTTGTCGATGATTACATTATCTGCCTTAGCGTCTCCCCAGATCACTCCCACCCGGTGCAGCTCCTTAAGCGTATCCTCAATTTGCCTCGCCCACTTTTGCTTCATGGCTAGCGGTGTATCGTCTTTCACGGCGTAGTAAAGCGTGGTTCGATGGTCGATGTATGCTAGCAATAACCCTAGCGTAGTGTCACTGGATTCGTCGTGAGCTACGCCGTAGAGGCGACCGACTCGCACATCAGGACCAAAATTGGCTTTGTGTATCTTCTCATAGGCATTGATCTCTTTGCTCATCGGACAGTTGCCAACACCCGATCCAAACCATTTGAAGAAGCAGGTAGTCATATGTCCGGAGCCGTCTAGATCAACACGTACTCTACGAGGGATCTTGTCAAGCGCGTCCTCCGGAACTTGGAAGTAGACTTCGATTTCCGAAGGATCAACGAAATGTGTCCAATCCTCCATGGCATCCAGAAGATCAACGTCTAGCCACGTTCGCGGCCGAACGAGACCACCGTGGTTGTCAACGTGGCGTGGAATAGATATCTCATTCACAGCCTCGAGCCTACAGCCGAACGTCTGCGGAAACAAGTATTCAGATAGAAGTAGTTTAGCCTCTCCACTGCGAATCTTCTCAGGGTCGAATGACGGTAACGGTTCCGGGGCCAGCTGAACGAAAAGAGGTTGAAATAAAGTAATAATCCATTTGTACGCGTCTGCCTCGTAAATGCCTTCGAACTCCCCAGGGCCGAATGGATGTATGGCTTGTAAATATTTCAGATACAAAGTAGTGGTTGCAGGTGAATTCTGAAAGAAAGTTGGGGACAAATGAATATTGAAGCATCTGCCATTGAACCTAACGGAAACTGTCGCATCATCGTCTTTTTCGCCGCCTGTCAAGACTGATATGACTTTAGCAGATACTAAAAAGTTGCGATTCTGGTCAAATTTTATGCTTGTGCTTTACTTTATCAAGAAGAAACAAGTAGAAGCAGAACGAAATGTGGACGTGTCCATTCACCAGATGAGGGTGGGCTAGATGAACGATTCACAAATATAGGCGCCCGTGACAAAGAAGTTTTATTTTATTAAAAATCATTCATGTCTGTTCAACAAGAACAAGAGAGAAAGAAGAAACGGGCATGCTATTATACACGGGGCACACAGGCAAGTCCTCATCAGCACTTCAGCTGAGAGCAATGTTCCAGTCATCACTTCATAGCTAAAACACGCAGTATCCGTGTGCCATTCCAATAGTAATCACGTGATACTCTAAGCTATTAAGTAGCTCTGGTATTATAATAGAATGTTTTCCTTAAGAGTTCCAAAGAGTTAGTCTTAGGCTTGGTTGAGTAACTGTCAAGATAATGAGTGACTAGATTATAATTTGTACTACTGCTTATATACCAGGTTCCTCTCCATTGCTGTCTCCCTCTCCGAAAGGCATGAGCCCACCACCACGACCTGTCATCTCAGCCAACTGCCCCTCCAAGCTCGCGATCTCCGCCTCCATCAGAGCGGGGTCGGTGCAAGGCTTGGAGTGGTCGAAATCAATAAGAACAGCCCGGCCGTCCGGGCGTATAATGAAGTTGTATTTGTTGCAGTCCCCGTGCACGAATCCCAGCGCGTGAAAACGGCGTAAAGTCGCCTTACAGACCTCCAGATCGGATGACTCGGCATTCCGCCCGTCCACGACTTTCTCCAGGAGGAACCCGATGACCCTGCCGGCCTCATGGACATGCCCGAGAAATTCGGGAGCGATGCCTTGGCCCTCAAGGACCTGGTACATACGAGTCTCGGCCTCCATGTATTGGACCTCCCAATAGAAGCGCGCCATCTTAGCAACCGCTCTTTTTGGCGAGGATTCTATTTTGTATTTGCATTCTTGCGCCAACAGAGTAAGGCGCTTAGTGCGTTCGATATCAAGAGAGTCGATTATACGTGGATGCCATATTGTTTCCACGCCAGATAACTCGGCTAACGATAATGTCGCTTCTAGTTGACCGGACGAGGGATCACGAGTGATACATGCTGAATTCCACGTGTATTCGTCGTAGGGGAGAGGAGGGAGAATACTCTGGAAATCAAGGGGCATATCGTCCAACGCCTCAGCGTTAAGGGCGCCGGCCTTAATAGTGATATATCTAACGCTTCGGTTGGCGAGGATGCGATAGTAACAGTCGCATCTGCCGTTCCTGGAAACCTCCATAGATATTAGCCGAGGAAGCTCCATAGTTGACGGTATCTTTAATGATGGGACGATGAAAAGAGGGCGAGTAGAGGTTCAGAAAGGTGAGTAAAGTCGAAAGATAGTGAGTAAAGACGAAAAAGAGCCTGCAAAATAGGGCAATCGTGGGGTTAGTAAAATGGAAGATCCATATGATAAGCCAAGCACTCAAATACGCCTTGCCATCGCAACTGAGGCAGGGAAGCACAGCCCGATAGAATCCAAGGCCTATGCAGCGAAATGAATTGTTGGTTGCAGTTGCAGTTGCTGGCTACGATTGAGGTTATTTCTGTTGGTTACAGTTTGCTAGTCGCTGTTGGCTGGCTTGATTAGGTACTTGGAATTCCACACAAGCGGCTAGATGGTCCAATGAGAGGACACTGTCCAGGGCGTAGCAGACACAGTTGGTACGACCAACTACCAACGTTACAGCCTCGACTTCGACTCATTGGCCTTTGGAAGACTATTCTCTGCACCCGCCCAACAACCAGCGATGATATTTGCTCGGCCAAGTGCCGGCCCCTTTTCTGGCCTTTAGAGTTGTGTCTATATAAGGGGGAGAACTCTCCCCGTGTCTTTTTAGGAAGGACAGGAATCAATACCATTGAGCTCTTACCCCTAGGGTCTATGGGTTGGACCCGTCACGTCCTTCGAACTTCTTGAACGCATCCCATGCTGCCATACCTGTGGCTTTGAATGCGTTCCCTCCGAAAGCACTTTCAACCGTGGCTTCCCGTTGGAAGCGGTCTTCCTCCAGCGCAGTCTCTTCACGCGGGTTTCGGTTGTCCAAGAGGCTCCTGGCTTGAGCCAATTCCATCCTAAGCCTTTCGAGCTCATCTCGGCCGTCGTTGCTGTTGTCACCCATGACTCTCTATCGTCTGGGTCTTCCTCTATTTTTTCGAGGATTCTAGAGGAGCCTCTGCCGTCTGGTATTGTTCTTCGAGAGGCACGTCGTCTTCTGCTGTCCCGGGTCGGTTTTCCGCGGGCGTCGATCTAAGCCGGTCTGATTGTCAGCTAGCTGGCGGATAGGTTTTTCTTGGGGGCACATAGACTGATGCCGATCCAAAGTCTGGTCTGGTCTAAGTCGTGTTTTATTTTCGTCGGTCGCATCGACGTGAATGGATCGTTATGCCTTATTTATTGACCGCTCGGCACAGCGAGGAAATGGAGAGCTTAGAATAGTGTCACGGCCAGAATGTAAGCGGCATGAGAGCTGGTTTATTGGCGCTATAGACGAAGATTCTAAGCTGAAGAAGAAAAGAAGAGTTGAATGGTTCTGTATGGACTTAGTGCATTGAAGACTTCAGATACCTGTGGTTTGATGTGGCTAGTATTTGTGGCGGAGCAAGGCGAAGGCGTCTGCGAGCCTGGCTGCCGTTACATCCAGCAAGTGCAACAACCTGAGGATGCATCATACCAATCGAGCATTGAGGATAAATAAAGTCGGCTACTAGGTAGTGAGAAATATTACTATTTATTCACTAGGGGGAACCCAGAGAGCTCGTTGCAAGATGTTATGCAGGCCGCCCATCAGAACCCAGCTTTTTGAAATAGCCACAGTCGCGAGTAATCTGCGGCTCGTTGGTACGTCGCGTACCCTTTTCGCTCTCGGTCCAAAGATTTTGTGCTTCTACACAATGTGAGAAATGAGACAAGAAGCCGCGTGTCGAAAGAACCCGATCTTGAGTGATGATAACATCGTGCAGGAGTTGATGACGAATTTGGCAGCCTTTGCAGCTGACACCACGCTCCAGTTTAGCATCCTCCAAGCTATAGTATGGATATGCCGTAGCTGTCATAAAGCGTTGGTTTTCTTGCTCCTTACGGCTTCCTAAGTTGCGAACCGCACTTTCTCCAATAGCTTTAGTAGTAAGCAGTATTTGTGTGGCTTTTTCTTCAAATATTAGATACGTTGGCCTTTTTACTGGTCTTTCTAGCATATTATAAATGCCAGGCACGGTCCGCAACTTTACCCCCAATAGACAATTGACTTGACTTAAAGATAGATGTGCGAGTTTAGCGAAAGTAGATAGAGCGAGGACACGATAGTGGGACGAAGATAGGAGGCAATTAAAACAGCATCTCTCGGCAGTGAAGAGGAACAAGTGCCCTCCAAAAGCGCCACAGGTCGAGCATTTATCAGTGATAAGGGACCGGTAAAGGGCGCTTATAGTGAAGTAAGAAGCGAGCTGGGCGCGTAATAGACCTCGCAAGCCCTCTAATCCATGCTGGGAGACTAGTTTATATTCCCATAGGCTAGTTGATATAATGCGAGATTGCCGGCTCACTTGACGGAAGGAAAAAAAGGAACGAAGGTCGAGCTTGTGGAGGACTAATGTTATAAGTTCCGGTGGTAGACAATCCAAGATCCTCATATTAGCGGTCGGTAACGTCTTAAAGGCCGACTGAAGAGACGCCTGAACCCTCTGCATTTCGTGTGGGCGGGAACGGATCACGACAAGATCAAAGTCTCGTCGATGATACGAACACACTTGTAGAATTGCATTGGCATGCATCTCAACGTCCGCAACAATGTCTGCGGTGCTCATTTTTGCCATCGACGATTTGTGTCATTTATGTATTGGGGTTAAATTTAGCGATCCTGTTTGTTGACTGCCTGCTTGATTGTCTCATCCGTGGCGATGCCCAATTGGTAGGTAGCTGGTTAACCTCCTGACGCGGCCCGGATATTAATCCGTGGCCCGGATATTAATCCGCGGCGCCCTACTTCGGTATGTTTTCAAGATATAGTACTGTTAGCACCTTGTGGGGCGTCTGCTCATAACCTCTTGGTAGGAGACGATATTGGTGTAAGTCGGTAATTGCTAGATCGAGGAGAGATATGGCGCCCTGAATGCACCTTGAATTGTCGGCCATGTGTTTGGGTAACCAAGCGGATTCCGAAAAATATGTTGGATGTCGGGGCTGTAGGCATAGAACGTCAGTACCTGGCAAGAGTGACACATCTAGAACAACAATATACAACATCATGACTCGTGAGGCTGCTGTAAATACAGGTAGCATTATAAGGTTAAGAATTTATATACTCATGTATGCGTTGTCTATTCTATATAAACAATATTGAATCAATTTTTGAACCTCTACGACACCTAAGGTGCTACCCGTACGCATCAGTTGCAACGCACCACTTAATTAATCTCAATAATCCCAGATTCCCGGACTACCAATCACCAGCCACCTCCACAGATTGATCAAGCCACAGAAGCACATGCGCGAGTGGGTCCTTCGTCTTCAATGTTTACCTAGGTACTTTTCGTGAACCCTGAGGTTCAATAGGCATTAAAGTTCTGCAACCATTTTGGTGATATCGCTATGCGCTTATCGAATGAGCCCGTCGTATGCTGATCCACATCTGAACATGAAACAATGAATACCCGGCGAACTCGCGCAGCTTCTCGGCGCGAAGAATCGGTCGAGCCTCTGGAAGGCCCTGCCGGTGCCGCTGCCCGGCGAACGAGGAGCGGTTCTAAGCGCGCCGACGTTTCGGATGCATCACCCCAATCAAAATCCACACACCACCTGCAGTCGGGAATCCCTCAACGGGGCACCCGTCGGCAGCGTCGTAGAAGTCTGGAGAGCGTCGCTACAAATGACTTTCCTAAGAGTTCGGCCGAGCACGCTAGTCCGGAGCACTGTATGTTGTTTATCTCACCCATCAATCAATCAATCGCATGCATTCCCGTGCTGACATTCTACTTAGCGTTGATAGGAATTGTCGAGTCTGCCGGCGTTGAAGACACGCCTGCTTCTGATGCCGACAGCCAAAACGACTCATACGAAGATAGGGCCGCCAGGCTGCGGGATGTCCTTGACTTTGACCTACCCAAGCTTCGCCGCTGGTGCGACAAGACATACGAAGCTTTGAAGTCTTTGACGCGTCCTGAGCCTACCGCAGGGGAGCGTAAGAATCTCAACACTGTGAGGAAATTTTTCAAATTGGCACGTCGCTCGCTGACTGAGGATGGGGCCGCCTACATCGATCTTTCATCGTCTGACTTGCCTTATCGGGATGATCCAGATGCCCAGGCCGCAATTCAAAAGGCAACGCGCTCGGCAAATTTAATATCTCTCCTACTCTCACTTGCCGATTTGAAGCATTCCAACCGGGCCATTCTACCTTTCTTACGCGAATTAGATGCTATGTTTTCGACCTTCCTTGACTCTCCATCGACACAATCAGACAGCCAGGCGCTGGCATTTCGCGTCCGATGCCGTCGGTTAGTAGAATGGCTTAGTGAGGAACCGGAGACTGAGCCACTCGTCCTAGCAGCTGCAGTATTTTGTGAAGACCCTGCCAGCACATCGGAAGAGGCTGCCCAAAGACTGCGCAAAGGACCATTCAGAACGTTTGGCGATGTGGAACAGGGCGGAGATTTTACATCTTCCATAAGTTTTAAGACACAACTAAACAGATTCGTCGACGAGCTGTCCTTAACAGAAAGAGCCGGCATAGAACAATACGTAAATACAACTATCCCACGCGATGAACTACTTGAACAACTACGGGAATGGGCTCTGGATATATACGTGCGTGTGAACAAGGAAGCAGATAACAGTAACCTCCCTTCGTGTGATCACAAAAAAGGAGACGACAACGGTGGCACAGCCGGTGAGGAATCCGAGAGATTATTCCTTGGCGAGAACGACAACTTGGCGGAGGGCTCCGACTCGGATTTGGGCAGCGAACATCAGCAGTATCATCAACTTAAGCCACTCAACAAGGAGTAAGAATGACCCCATGCACTATATCTCTTGTTTGGGGGCTCACTAACACTTCACTAGACCAATTTTTATTCAAGATCCGACCATGCTGGCCGCTGTAAGGCGGAGCGAAAGAGATGGTTCGAAGCGCCCTGGAATAGAGCCACCGGCGAACCAGCAGGCTGCAACGGGAAGACTAACCGGATCGCAAATCAGAGAAGCCATTCTTCAGCTAGATCCAGCTGACGTATTGGGATCATCCAATCCAGATAGCCGAGTTGATAGTGGCACGGTACCTCCGGACACAAGAGCCTCGCATTTCCACTCTCGTTCACATTCTCGCACCCGTTCTACTTCTCGAGAACTGGGCGCGGTGAGAAACCGTAGACGACCCCAGGAGGATGAGGACTACGTGGATAATAATGGTGATTTTGAAGTGAACGAACAGGTGATAAACGAATCGAAGAGGAATCAGTACAAGGACTCTAACGCCCCCAGGCCGGCACCTAAACGTCCTCGATTCGTAGGGAATTCCAATAAAGTCGGTAATCGACTAGGCTCACCGGACAACACACAAGGGTCTACTAACCTCCGAGAGAGGGACCTTACCGCGCTCAGCCAGGCGGCACGAGCGAATAAACTTGCGAATAGAGCCAGAGGTTATCAAGTTCGAGAAAGATGGAGCGACATTGACACAGACCGCCTACTTGACTTCATCGCCGACCAGGAGCTTGGGTGCTCCTGGGCAGCGATAGAGAGGAAAGGAGTTGAACAAGGAAGCTTCCAAACACATCGAAACCAGCAGGCTATTCGTGACAAGGCGCGTAATTTAAAGAAGGGCTACCTATGCGCAGATGCCATCTTACCAACCGGGTTCGACTTTGTTTGCCTCAGTAAGAAGGAACGTGACGACGTCATCGCATCCGGACGCAACCCTGACAGGATGGAGGCTGACATCGACGCAAGCGGTCGTGTAATTCGTAACACGTGGAGTGATATGGAAGACTAAGGTTTTCTGGCAATGGACTTTAACAAAAACAAAAAAGGGTCGGTGTGACGGATGAGCTGACGACTACGGCGTTTTGGCGTTTGTCGTACCTACATAGTCATGGCCGGTACACTTATGTAAAGTAGGCGGAGGTCTTTCGAGTTCATGATATCCAATGCAGGTCCTGTTTTCTTAGCGCGGATATTCATTATGAACTTCAGGCGATCCGTCCATTCTGTTGTCCACTTCTTGATACTCTACTTACTTACTTACTAGAGCCAGTGCGTAGCTCAGAGAAATCCTACTCCTTACTTTTATGGGTAACCTTGCTCCTAGGAACCAGAGGACAAGCTTAATTCCGTTGCACATCGTAGCAATTCCTTGGCGCTTCATTTTCTTGTCTCCTGTGGACGAGGCCCCGAAGATGATATGGATGGATATCTAGGGTATACTGTACTGTATGTATGGTGTGTTGCGGGGACCGAGGGTTGGTGGAGCTTAGAACAAGATCCCTAATTGATTGACCCCACTTCATTTTTTCTTAGCTGTTCGGCTCACATATCGGGGCTTTGGAAAGCTTCAACTAGACATCGTGAGTGTCTCCGTCCATCTTGCGACCACATATGGAGCTCGTCGGAACTCCGTATCGTACCCCGACAAGCGCAGCCACACGACCGAAGCGCGACTGCCTCTAATTAACAGCTCAAGCTCGGGGCGAGGGGGGGCATGAGCCTCCATCGACACAACGCAAGAGAGAGAGAGACACACACACACCGTCCCTCCGTCACCTCCACCTTCGACCTGCCTGCCCATCATGGCCCACCTCGCGCGCGTGGCACGGCCTTGGCTGCTCTCGTTGAGACGGCCCATGCGGACGACGCCCACGGCCCAAGCCGCGCCATATCTCGGCCTCGGCTATAGCCGCGGTGTCTCGAATCACCCCTCACAACGCAAATCGGGTGCCTATAAAGATTCGCAGTCGACTAGGGAGAGGCGGCTGAAGGAAAAGGAAACCCAGACCAGAGCCGCGGCTGGCTTCCTGCTTCCCTGTAAGTCGAGCTACCAGCGGTCGTTGCTGTTTCTCTCTCTCTCTCTCTCTCCTCTTCTTCGCCTCGTCACTCGACCCGAGAACTGCTGCGCAGATAACGAACTAAACTAACCCTTCTCGTCTTCTTACTACCTAAACAGACACCATCGTGCCCCCGCCGCTGTGGCGATTCCCCCGGTCGCCGACCAAGTTCGCGCAGATGGTGTGGCTGCTGGCCCGGAACCGGGTCATGACGCTGGGGAGTCTGGTGGCCATGTACCTCACGTCGATGCGGTCGGGGNNGCCGAAGTTCTCGGCCAAGAAGAAGGCGAGCATCCCGGCGGCCAAGGCGCTGCACGTGCAGATGTCGGAGGCGGTAGCGGCGGGCGACAAGGAGACGCTGCGGCGCATCTGCACGTACGAGCTGTTCCGGACGCTCGCGGGCGCCATCGACGCCCGCCCCCCGCGCACCCGCACCGAGTGGGAGCTCGTCCGCTACGCCGACAAGCTGCGGTACCCCCGCATCGCCGACTTCCGCGTCACCTACGGCCAGGACATGCAGATGGTCAAGCAGGTCGTCGTCAGCATCTCGAGCGTCCAGCGCCTCACCCGCTACTCCGACGACGATGGCCGCCCGGTCCCTGGCAGCGGCCGCGAGCGTCACATGATAGAGCACCTCGTCCTGCAGGCTTTCGTCGCCGACGGCTCCTTCGAGGCCGGCCCCTGGAAGATCTGGGGCACCCTCCCCGAGATGCCGTTCGAGCGGATACGCGACGACGACATCATATTCAAGGAGGCTATGGGGCGCTAGTCTACTGCTTAGTAGGAAGCGCTGTGCTCAGTTGACTCCTTGCGCTGCAGATTTATGGACGTGCATGTAGCTGGGGCCGAGTGGGTGTAGAGAGTGGGCTGTTGTATCATATACTTGTGCTTGTACATCAACCGCCATCCCCATCCTTCTGTAAAGAAAAAAGGCCAATCTGTATATATATGTTGTACTCAACACTACTACAAAAAGAACGAATAATATCCTTAGACCTCTCATGTCTCCTGAGCCACTGGCACGACGTGTCTAAGGAAATTTGGTCTATGCTTGAGGTACTGAACAAGCCTCAATCGTCTTGAACCGAAAAACGAGTCAGGACAGAACATCTTGCGTATGACGAGTAGAAGGACAGTAGCGATAGTATAGACTCTTGAGTAATATCTTCTAGTCTTGATAATGATAGCTAGCTCATGGATAAAGCTCGCGGTTCTATCATTCTAATTCGCTTCCTGGCAAGCATAAGTTGGAGATATCGACTTTCAGCTTCAATCTTTATGCAAAAAATTCTTCTGCTCTATCAATCCGCTACCACCCCGAACTTTCCAACAACTTGGAACCCCGAACCATTCCTCTTCACACACAACGTCTTCGATCTATAGAATAGCCGCTAATCTCTAGAATGGGCTAAAGCAATTATGCCAAGAGCGCTTAAAAGAACTTGCCCACAGACTTGGCAGACGCGACTTCATCCTGAGGGTTGATGGCATCATGGTCCTCTGATAATTGCCCAGGAGAAAAAGGACGGTCCAAGGCATCGAATCGAGTGCCTTGGATCCTAGATCGCGCATATTGGAAACCTAGTCGAGCCACGAGTGCAATACAACCCCAGATCACACCACCAACTGGTGCCGCGACAAAGGCACCAAACGCGCCCCAGTCGCCGGTGTACAGTCCCTCTTGGAGGAGGATGAGCTCGCCTCCCTTTTGGGCGCTATCATAGTAGATAGTACCGAAGATGAAGACGGTAAGGATGCCGCCGAGTCCACCCACGACGACCTCGAAGCCGCGCCACCAGTAAAAACGGTCAGAAAGCCCAATTACGAGCACGGGGATCGTAGCGGCAGAGAGTAGATCCGTTATTAAGTAGATCTGCAGAATACCTGGGGCCTTGAGAGCTAAAACGGCAACGGGGAAGATGATGAGGACGACCGCACCACGAACGAACCAAATGTTGAGCCGATTACGGAAAAGGTCGTTGGATGCTGTAGATACCGTGGCTGACTGCAAGCTGTCGAATGCTGCTGTGCTGAGGGCTACGGCCATGACGAGCACGATGCCTACAACCCAGTTGGGGAGCTGCTCGAGAAGGAGGAAGAAGGCGACCGAGCCATCCTCTTGCGGTGGATCGCCCGGCCAAGCACCAGACCATGCAGCAACCAACCCTGCCACGCCGACGAGTGTTAAAACGATGGTGATGAAGACCGTGGCAACCGAGATGCCGACCCACAGATCCTTATCCGTCTTGGAAGCGAATGCACGCAGCCAGAAATTGGCAAGGAAGAAATAGTTGGTGAGGATGGCTATCGGAAGAATATAGATGAGTTGCCAACCGACTAGACTTGGTTTAAGCAACCCAGAACTCTCAATGAGCTCCGGCTTGATCTCCGTCTTGACACCGACAGTGATAGCGGCAATGATAATAAGACCTACAATCATGGTACCCTGAACATTATCGGTGAGAAAAGAGATCTTGAAGCCTCCGAGCGCTGTGTAAAGATTGTGAGTTATAGCCTGCTGAGCTTGGATTAGAGAAGTTATGTAGAAACTTACACGTATAGATGGTAGTCACAACAGCTTCTACAATAACGACAGGTAGAGCATCAAGCCCCGTCAACGCGGTTACTACTTGGCCAATCGCAGACAACTCTGCGACCATGTATAAGAAGAGCGTAAGGAGCGTCAAGGCGCTCAGATACAGCGCCGTGATAAGCCCATACCGTTGGCGCGTCCACTCAGTGAGGACAAAGCCTTCTGGGCACTTCCGGCGGATGATAGGCGTGAGAACGGCGAAAATAAGAATCGGAGCGGCTGACGCAACTGCGTACACGATGACGCCTTGAAGGCCGGCGAGAGTAGCTAGCTGGGGATACGAGAACAGAATGCCAGATCCCATGGCTAGAACGTGAAAGGATTGAGGGTCAGCAACAACGCACGAAGGGAAGCATGGGGGAGATCGAAGCGGCAGCACATTTCCCACGCAAGCATTAACTTGATCGAGTAATTACGGTACAATCTCAGCTTCATATCCACAGAGCCCTCATAAATCTCCCTCCAGACCTTGGGGAAACGAGACGAAAGGGTTGGATTCAGAGGGGGCTGTTTCAATTCGGCGCCCGTAGTGAGCCGCGGTCTACCTGTCCCTGAAGCGTGATAGTGGCCCCGAGGACCCAACTTCACCAACCTCAAGGGCAGGTAACCTGTCGAACTTGGGTACGAACCTACAGTTTTGCATGCGCAACTCGTTACTCTAATCTCATGCCATTGTTAGCAGCCTAGCGGGGAGGCTGACATGGCACCATTCACGTCGCGCAGGGTGGCCGCTGTTGGCCATAGTGTGCCACCGCTCTAGATTGATCTCGTGGGGAAATGCAAAGACGCATTTGCCGGAGCAGCACGTCGCTCTTCACTCACCGGCGGCGATGAAATTGAGTGCCAGGGGCAATGCTACTTAATAGTCAGCACATACTTGGGATTGGGGGATAGCGATCCAGAACGCATAGCGCTCTAGAAGCAGACTCTGACCCTTTTGCGTTCTGTTTGCAGCTAGGAAGTCAGTTTTGGACTGATTCCTCATTCGCCAGGCGAGGCCTGTTCCAAGTATTCTACCGAAGACGTTAGACTGGCCTATCTCGATGAAGTAAGCAGAATTTGAACTAAATTGCTGGCATGGCGTCTCAAGAACCATGAATTGGTGCGATGCAGCTGGTTTGTTTATTCATGAACATACAGAAAAGCGCCATAAGTGACATATATAATGGCATTCGAAGCCGCAAAAGATGGTTGACCCATGACGACTGAAGCTCTCTCGGCGATTGAAAAGACTAAAGCGCAATCCAGAGATGTCCTGAAGACTGAACGATCTCAGTCAAGCCACTCGGAGCAGAAATGCACCAGAAAAAATCTGCAACCCGAGATTGCAAGTTCATAGAAAACTCGTTACTGTATTTACTAGTAGTAGCGACGATGACCAGCCCAGATGGAGCTAGTTCAGAAATAGGTTGGGAAATCTAGATCCTCAGGTCCCATCTGAGATACCTTGTGACGCACATCACAGCAGTACTCAGTACAAAACAGGCATAGTGGCTGGCAAAGGGCCGATAAGAACCGATAACGATAGCGTGCTCCCGTTGCTCTTGTTACTGTTGATCAGCAGCGAATGAGCGCCGTGTAACATGTCACAGTCACGAATGGTGTTGAATTTCACCTACAAGTTGTGGTAGTAGAAGGCTGCACAACCTTCCTTCTCTTTACTTAAACACGAAATTATTGACTTTTTTACTTCTCAATGCTTCGACTTAATTAATCATCTGTTCAGAGCATCAAATTGAATGCTACATATTTTCATCTTGCTATTCTCAAAAGCTTCGTCTTCCACGGTACGTCGTTACATACTTACATCTGCATCTCCAAAATGTTTTGCTTTCTGTCTCAATCTTGGATGTCACTAAGTTGTGTTCTCTATGCAGCCTCCAGGGCACCTGTTGACAGTATAGTACTATCTACAACTATTAGGTTCACACTCTACATATTAATATGGCAGAACACAGCATACATCACAAGCCTCAATGATATGAGGCTGCATTTCGGACTTGGCGTCAGCTCAAGTTTTTCATTTGGGTCTGTCTGCAAAGCTATGGACTAAAATCTGGACGATCGGGGTACAACACGGCGAACGAGTATGGTTAACCAGCAATCAAGCCAGACCCACCGCGACTATCCTATGCGTTTGCCCTCGGACCGTCCAAAGTCGATATGAACCAGGCTGGACATAACATCGAAGGCATATTGGCCCGTGTGCTCAAATTGTATACACGATTTCTCAGCTCGACGAAACATCTCCGCAACACCAATTTTGGATAAGAAAATACTCTACGGTCCACCTTGTTTCGCAAGCAGAGGGAAGCCAAGGGAGCAAAGTCATGCCACACAAGGTACACCTACTGCGTGAGACTATTGAACGGTCAACACCTACTTCTTCTCGCCCGTGTGTTCTCCAGATTCCTTATCAACTTGTTCGCCACTCTCAAGATTGTGCTGCTGTGCAGCTAAGTCAACATTGCGAGTAGGAGTCTGGCCAGCGTTGATTATACTGACTGATCTCGCCGGTGCTCCCATCGGTGTACGGTATTGCTGACCGTAGCCCGCATAGTATTGGTACCCATTATTCTGATCTTGAAGATATGGCGTATGCCAAAATGGGTTAGGAGACTGACTCTGATAGAAGCTACCCCCACTGTCGCCATGGTAGGGAGTGTGGACTCCTTCGGGGACCTGGGGTGTCGCAGGCTGATAGTTACCCTGACCATATTGGTTGCCGTGTTGGTCTCCAGGAGAGAGAGCGTAGTTCGGGCTCACATACTGGTTCGATTGGTACACGTGGTTGGGACTGACATACTGGGCCTGACCATATCCTTCGGGGCTGATGAAAGTGCTAGGCTGGTAACTATGAGTGGGACTGGTAAATACGCGAGTCTGTTGGTATGTTGTCGGCGTGGCAAAAGCTCGCCGCTGCGTAAAACCTAGGGGGCGGTAATCTGGGTCCGGAGACACAGCTGCCTGATCGACATCGACACCACTACTGGAGGCAATAGCATCAGAACCCACCGCAATAGACCGAGCTGGGGTTGCCGGAACAGTCTCGTCACTTTCGCTCTTGGTAATGGCAAATGTAGACACGATAGTCTCGTTACGATTGGTAGGGTATTGCTCAGCACCACGGAATTGACCACCTTGGTCTGCACATTTCTTCTTTTCCACCCGAATACGGTTGTTGATTAAGATCGTACCTCGCTAGATGACGTGTTAGTCCAGCTGCTTTGCTGAAAGGGTAACCTGCGGGCAGACTTACCAGGTTGTCAACCGCGATAAGCGCCTCGTCAGGACGCGCATACTCGACAAATGCGAACACAGTAGGGCGTCCACCTTCTAATTGCAGATCGACTTAGCTATTACTCCCAAACAGTGACACAACCAACCTACCATTACGAGGCTCCTTGCGAATAATCTGAACTTTCTCAACTGTACCCGCTTTGCTAGCGGCGTGGCGCAGAATTTCCTCAATGTTTTCGACGTTATGGGGTAAGTTGCCAACGTAGATTGATCGGCGATCAATCTCGTATCGTGCAAGATAATTCGTATAGTGGTTAGTTTGAGGCGTGTTGGCCTTCTTGAGGTCGTACGCCACAACCCCGTACTCCTCATGGTACCGATAGGCCTACTGTTGTGTCAGGGGTGTGTTGAGTGTAGGTCTTCAAAACTAGCGACATACCGAGATTATATCGCGACCTGGGTCAAAATGCGAGTATTCGACAAATACTGCACCGGGAAGTTTCATAGCCCTAAGAGCTTCTTCATGGAGCGGCTCTAGTCTGGTAATCTCACCAAACTGCACAAGATGATTGCGAGCTTCAGCGACGTTGACCTGATGACCTTCGCGATTGAATATCACATAACAGCCTATTCCGAGGTTAACGAACGTTGCTGAGGTAACAAATCAAGGAACACAAAGATCAGGACTCACGGTTCGCCTTTACCATCTCAGTCCGACAAGGTCGTCCCTCGATGAGCAGTCCCTTGCCCTCCCTCTGCGCTTTTTGGGCATGCTTAGAATCCTAAATTCTAGTCAGTCATAGCTGAGGGACGTTGAGGGACATGTGAGGGGCTACAGACCGTGTACTGGCAGAATGCAAAAGGCATGTTCTTAGGATCGCGGCGAATTTTAACAAAGACCGGGCCAAAGGCGGAAAACACTTTGGTGACGGCAACTTCCAACACTGTATCTGACTTTGACTCGGGCAGACTATTCGTTTATAATTAATAATGTTTGGCCAAATCCCAACACATGGAAAACTCACTTGGCAACAAAAATGCAAGCTTCAGCAGGATAGTAAGTTTGAGCATCAACACCTTGAACCAAATGTCGTCGCTCTGCAGGGGATGGTTGAGTGTGGATTGGCATAACCGACTGAGTTTCAGAGGCTCTCAGTTGATTGATGACAGGAGCTGGCCCGGCGAGTACATGTTGGGTCATCGGTGCGCTAGTATTGAAGACCTCTTCATCGCCGTGAGGCGGCTTTCCAATTTGAAAATTCTGTTGCTGACGAATTCCATCGCGGATGTTCTCGACAAAATCACTTGAACTGGAGACCGGATGGGCTGGTTCGGCAGTACGTGAAGTACCCATCTCGCTACTTTTGCCAAGTTAGCCGAATGATTCTAAGAAAGTGTCTTTCAAAACCTACACAGATCGTTGATGAATATTGTCGTTGATGGATAAGTCGCTCAAGTTGGCATTGAGGGGAGCGCCACCTAAGCCAGCAAATTAGCACGTACTACAATCTAGAAGCCTCAACACCCACCACCTGAAGACTCGGATGACAAAGAGGCCGAGCGAGCACGACGACCTGAATTGCCACGGTCGGGCTGGCCACCCTTAGGGCCGAGGCTTGCCATCTCGGGAGTTGGACTTGAAGATCTTTAGGGATAGTCAGTATCGCATCCAACAAGTCCATGTGCTTGGTGACACTAGTGTAATAACTTAATTGGAGTGGCATGAAACGGGCGTGCTATAAGACAGGCAAAATTTCCCCGAGGGTCACGGTATGCCTAGGAATGACTTCATGATAATGCCTAGGTAGTTATCCTCGTCCTCGCAACGATGAAGGCCATAGAAGCGAATGGAGGATACTTACTCTTACTAGGCTTTGTCGCTGCAACTTGTGCAAGGTATGTGTGCCTAGTCAGAAATGGTCAGGTTGTGTAACGAAAGCTAATCGGGGAGAATAGGTTCGAAAAAACTAAGTAGGTTGAAACGAGAGGAGCATAGCTCTACACTGATATCAACCCAAGAGGGTTTGTACACGTGCACAGCTAGTTTGTGGGAATAGGAATGGAGGGTTTCTCTAAGGGTAACAAGATAAATCCACGAGGCTGTTGGAAGGGAAAGAAAAAAGGTAGGAGCCAACAAAAAGATCAGGATACAGTAACTGTTTGCTGAATCGTCAATTGACGCATAGTAGACAAGGCGAGAACAAGCGCTCAGCGGTGCCGCAAAAGCCGTTGCGCTGCGCATCAGAAATAGTCAAATACATACTGGCGGCGACGCAAGCCAAAGAGGCGCCGGGCGGTGCGACAAGGACGAAATCCTAATTGGCAAAGATCCCAAGAGTGTCGATGGTGAAAAACGTGAAGAAGGAGAATTGGTAGGCTAACTCCTGGCGGAAGCGCCACTGATAGCAGAGAGGAAACTTGATGGCGAACGGCGGACGAAGACGACGAACGGCAGGCTTGAAGAGATGTTGACCGGACAAGGAAAAGGAGAAGTAGGATGGCGATGTCAGCAGAAGATGCAGCTTACTGAGAGTGTGAATATGCGCTCGGTCTGCGCAACTGTTCTCGTGAAGCAGCGGTAGACGCCGATAGTTGACGGCGAGTATTGTATTGCGCGCAAAAAGCGGATGACGATGAGGAGGATTAATGAAGGCGACTTGAGAGATGAGACCAATGACGTCGATGGCCAAAATGAGAGATGCTCTATATTGGACAAGGCTGAGAACTTGAAGATTCGGCGAGGCTCCGAGTAGTATGCCGGCTACAGGCGTGGTCGCAAACCCGGGTGAGGTGTCTGGACCGGGCCAAGTGGCAATGGGTAGACCCGATTACAGGAAGAAAAGCGCAAAAAGGAAGGAAGTCTCACCGAGGATTGCGGTTCGGCGAAGGGCTGCACTGTAATCGTAACTGCAGGATGTGGCTTGTTGATATGAAGCACGTCAGGAGGGAGTGGGAGTGGAGGTGGGTAGAGAGAGGACGTGTAGGAGGAAGGGAGAGGGCAAGGAGACAGGATGACCTCGGGGAGTTACACAGGCGTTGAGAAGGTTGCACAGCTAGCTGTACAGAGGAATATGCGGGTTCAAGTTTGAAGTGTGTTGGTGGTTGCGCTGGTGCTACCTACCCAGGCAGCTAAGTACTTAAGCTGTAGGCTGTGGATGATAGGGCTAATGGAGAAATAGGGTTGTACCTGTTGAAATGGGAGGGTGCGTATTGGTAGCTTCTCTCTGAGCTGTTTGTGGAAAGGAAGAAGGTACAAGGTGTGGAATTAAAAGAGTAAGGCACGATGTTGCAACCCCCTTCGGCCTTGCCTCTTTCTGCCCATGTACTACAATACCATATGCGGGGCAAACAAACTACAAGGTAAACTGAACTAAGAAAGGATCAATAATAGGGACAGAGGTAAAAGTAATAAGAGGCTTACATGTTAAGCAACAACAACATACTCTGTGCAAATATATACTCCTAGGTATTCTTACTATCATTGATTATGTATAGCGCATAGTGAAAAGGGAGGTAGGATAATAATGCACATGGGTTTTTGAAGTTTCCACTAGCTGGTCAGTTTTAAGCTGGTTCACCACCTTACAACGTAATATGTATTGAATTTACAGATTGATGGAATATTAAGAGCATGAATTGGAGAGTTTAATGCCTCAAAGGGCTGAAATGAACTCACAGGGCGTTAAGTTATATATATAAATGACCCATTAACCAAGTCACGGGAACATCACGGTAGAGTGTTCTTACTGTGTCCTATCCATAGATAGGACAACAGCTAACAAGGCAGTAATTATATCAAGTCCAACAAGTAAAATTGAGCTGGTGTTTCCTGGCAATATACATACTCGGCGGTTTCTAGAAGCCCAGAAACCACCGGCATACTCATGGATCCATATTCTACAGTAATTAGTAGCAATCAATCCTCCTCTTAATGTGTGTTAGAGCGTAGTTCTTCTAGATGCCTATGTTGGGATTGACAGTACCCAAGTATTTAAACTTTATAAGTCCGAGTAATAAGGAGGCATAAAAGATGTATGTATATATAGCCGAGGACTGGCTTACAAAGGCGATTTGGGCCTCTAGGGAACAACAATAGTCTAATTATAATATACTTACCTCTCTACAAGATCTTGACAATAATCACACCAAACCAATACAGGTAGTATGTGCCATGAACCTTAGTATACGGTAGGCAATAGACTCCTATTGTTGCACAAGGGTCCCTAAAACACCTACATGAGACTATTCTCACTATATATAGAAGTCCCTTTGTTTACATGCCTTGTGATAGTATGTAACCCAGGAAATATAATCCTAATTGATGTAGGGAGTCTGGAAAAAAACCCTTGTATTCCTAGCGCTGCTCGAATGTATCATTTTTAGGTAAGAAAGTAAAATACCGTTCAATACATAATATAGATCTATAAAAAGAAAAAAACACGACTGATATGGTTGCCACTTCATCGTGTAAATGTTTGTTCTGGGCCGAAAATACCGGTCGTACAGTTAACAAATATTTCAGGGGCGTTGTCACTAGTTGGAGCCAAACTTGTTGTCACCTATACAAGCAAGAAAAACATACAAAACTACCTAGGTACTTGGGTTCTACCCATCCACTAGCCACCACCTACTCGCTCTAGTAACAAACGCAGGTATGCATAGTAGGGGACCTTACAATAGAGGGAATAAATCTGAAAGCGGTAAATAGGGCATGCGGGGCTTCTGGCTAGGTGTTGTCTCCATGATTAGCAGAAGAGATGCTTCCGAGTTTCACAATTTTAATGATTTGAAATTCGGCCTCTTTGAAGATACCTAGTCGCAACTCAGTGGAGAAGGCAGGATTCCAGGGTATAGCCTTTCAGTTGCTACAACAAGATACGGGGTTGATGTGTTGCACTGGGGAGCAGGATCATGGCTGCAAAATTAGCCATGGCTGTGCGAATGATGATCCGTCAACAAGATATGCCACGGTTACTTTTTAATTCCTGCGTAGCGCAAAGCATGTAAAATTGTTGACATGACCATTCGGTTTGTCATTCTCGTTGGGCAATAAGTTAATTCATTGCAAAGGTTAGCGGTGAGACCCTAGTCTATTATCCGCTGAAATCATAATGGGAGACCACTCACTATAATATCCAGTCTAGATCCCGTAAAGTCCGTCGCATAATCGGTTATCCATATGTATAATCTTTTAGGAATCGAGTTCCAAGTTGCTTCGCTCCATGTTTGTATACCCAATAATTCACACGTCGTTTCTTAGTGGTACAGAGATCTGGTAGCTGTTGCGAGTTTGAATGTCTGCTGAAAATCTCCTTCATTCAATAGTAGCATGGAATTGCTGGTAAACTATGCAGCCAAGAACCGGAAATTTTGGAAAATTTGGTCCCTTTGATACTGACCCAGTTCTGTAGTTTGCTTAACTAGCATAGCCCTGGGATGAGGGGCGTTAAAATGGACATTATTCGACAAGGAAGGAAGTAAAAGTAGGCTCGGAGCAATAAAATGATTGCCTTTGCCGTCTTCGCCCTGACTAAGAGAAGTTTATGATTTACTAAGAGGGCTTACGCAAGGCTGGGGCTTACAACGCGCATATACGCTATGCGTTCAAGGACTACCTAGGCTGCAATCAGAGCGGGTAGGTTACATTAAGGTAATGTACATATTGCTGTCAAAATATGACATGCATAACCAGTGCGTCTTGGGGGCACTCATTGCCCCGCTTCGCCTTTGACAGAAAAGCCAGGAAGAAGTACCTCGGTGTTTTCCTCCTCACAATTTCTCTGCTTCAATATCAATTATTTGACGCAACTTATCAAATATCGAGGAGCTATCTTAAAGCAAGACTGGCGGCTGGAGTCTTGAACACAATCATTTAGGCTCTGGCAGGTCTCCGTCTATAACTGCCCTGGCCAACATGTCGAGCTCAAATCTCCCACATCCAGGAGCCGAAGGCGAGATAGATGTCTGGACTCAGAATGCTGCACTCATAAGGCAGCTATACATATCCGAGAGAAAAACTCTTAAACAAGTTAAGAAGGAGTTGGAAAGCAAACATGGATTTCCAAATTTTCCGTGCGTTAAACCGCTCTTCTTTCAGTCGTCCTTGTCTCTTGATTAACTTGTAATTAACTAGTCTGTCGACATATGAGACAAAACTCCGAGACAAGCTCAAGCTAAGGAAGAAGCTCAAGAAAGAGGATTGGGTGGCTGTATATCAACATTTTCGGAATAGTGGTGGTAAAAAAACTGGAATCTATCTCAACGGCATGAGAATCCCTTGGGAGAAAGCTTGGAAAGAAATTAGAAGGTCGGGTTGTCGATCAATTATTGATGGTAAGTCGGTATTCTTTTGCCAGTATTGAGTGCATCGATCTCATCAGTGGTACTAACCATGTGGTTAGGTCAGCTGCGCGAGCTTCCAGCAGGCGTAGTTGTACGGTCACCCTCTCCTGTAATACATCCTACACCTTCACTGCTCCCACCTTCTCCATCAACAACATCTCCACTGGCTGTTTCGATTAGGACTCAACTAGCAAGCGCTGGTATGACCTTACAAGACCCCATTCCAGCGGTGGGTACGCCTCATTGTGTATGAATGTAGGTGGCTATAATGCCAGTTAATTCTGACCCTAAAGGTTAGCTGCAGTACCAAGCTATGGCGGTATCCCCTATCCATCTACCACACTATACATAAGCGCTATAGACATTGTGAGAAGAGCCTCAGCATTAGACGATTTCAACCTACTTTATCACCGCGTATACCTCAAAAATATTCCATTGAATACTTTCAGAAAGAATTTGCACTGTAAGAAACTTCCAATCTACGCAGTTGTATCCTGATGGGCTCACGAGATAGTAGCCATTATCAGCAACAGTTTACAGTGGCCGCATAAATTTAGCGTAGGCAGTGGCCTACGTTTCGGCGTCGCCATCCTCGGGGACATCATAGACTTCATATACCTAGCTTGAATTCCAAGATATCCTCTCAGATGATCTCCATTCAGCAGTTTAAATATAGTTCCTCAGTACCGGCCTTGAATTTTGACAGCTATCATTGCCTGGGGTAATCGTCGTATGGATAATAGGGGAGAGCTCTTGTATATATTTTTCGCTCGTCTGCATGAAATGATGTTGTTGCATTTCCTCCAAAGCGACCTTCCCACCGCAAGGGCCGCCTTAGAGACTTTGGTACCATTTGCATATGAGGCAGGTCGCAAGGATGCCTTCACTTTCTTGCCGAGAGCAAGTTTTGACATCCGCACCAGATCCTTATTGACGGACATATATACCTTTCCATGGCCGCGTCCATAGGTTCTCTTGATACCATCCAAGATCTCTTAAGATTAGGAGTGCGAGCAGATGATAAAATGAGCAACAGTATATCACTGCAACCAATGTCATCCGCCATCTGAGAGGCCGTCGGAGCGACAAGTCTAGCTTGGGAATGGGTACTGGCCCGTCTCTTAAGTTTTCATCATGGGCGGAAAGAGACAGCACGCAAATGAGCATTGATATGCTTGCTTACTTGATCGGTCGTGGTGCACGTCTAAAGCTAAGCCCTTCCGATTCGAGCCGCTACGAATTTTTGCAAGAGACCACGATGTCACCCACCCGCAGGAATGCCTCATTTCTGGCCAAGATAGAGCGGACATTGAGGCTAGCAATTCAGTTGCTGTCCTGGATGATTCTGACGAGTCAAGCAGCGATGACAACGAGGATGAGGTTGGCAACTCTACTAGCGACAGTGAAAATGACAGCGGAATAGACGGCGACTAAAGTAATAATTAATATTGTTGCTATGGGAATTTGCTGACAGGCAAATGAAACCTACATTTTCTCAATCACTACCGGGTACTAATAAATATTATAGGCACGTATTAAAACGTTTGTCAGATTTAAGGGGTGGAAATAATGGCCCCATTGAGTGGATTCTCCACCCACACCTATTTAATATAGCGCGCACGAACGCAAAAATATAACTTTATATACAATTAACTTAATTAATTATTAATTAATTAGAATCGTTTAATTTTAATAATTAAAAGTTTATATATTTAATATTATATTAAGCTAGATTAAATAATTATTATAATAATAATAATTTTATTAATTAATATAAAAACTATTTTAGTAAAATTAAAAAACTTTATAATTTAAGATAAAAAATTTATAGTAAAAGCTAGTTTTTTAAACTTTTAAAAATAAAATTAAAATATTTAAAATTTAATTTATTTATAAAAAACATAATTTAAAAATAAATAGTTTAATTTAATTAAATTAATTTAAAAAGTTGTAATTTAATTAAATTAATTTAAATTATTTAAATCTAAATTTATTTTATAAAAACTTTATTTATATAAGCCTTTTTAAAAAAATATATTAGATTTAAAAAGTAAACATAATAGCCCTATCGAGTAAATTCTTTACTTATACCTATTTAATATAGCGCGTACAAACGCAAAAATATAACTTAATATATAATTAACTCAATTAATACATAACTAATTAGAATCGCTTAATTCTGACAACAGTAACGCTATTCACGGCAATTTTTATCCAAATTTCATTTCAAAGACCTAAATTAGGCTTGTGCCCTCACCCGGACCGTAAAATACATACCTAGGGAAAGAAATATAATACGGTCGTAAATGCTGTAGCCACTTAAAGGTCCTAAAGTCCATCACTTTTAAACTTACAACAACTAAAAGCTACTATTAAAACTATATAGATAATAAGAATTGAGCCTACCTAACAGGTCCAGGTAAGGATCTGGGAGTTTTCATTCCCAACTCCCAGGGGAGAAAGCCACGAGCAATGCCAGCATTTAACATAGCTATAATCGGTATCCGCACCAACAACGCCAGTCCCTAACTTAATAAGCTATCCATACATAATATGCAAATCGAGTGCGCTCGATCATGTGCTGTTAATCATATGCAGGGGGTGTGGAGAACACGCCGCAAAGGGCAGGATTAACCTCCGGGGACGGGGAGCCAAGGCGGGGGTGGCGGCCGGCTTCCAACGACGACGAGCCGAAGCGCATCCGGCACTGAGCTAACAGCCCACGTTCTAGGTCCAGAGTTCGCTCCGTTCTTGATGGAATCAATTTCAACCTGTTATAGTCACCGGTATACGAATTGATATTTAGGTAGATTGTTGGGTCTACGTTTATAGTTCTATTTCGTATCGTGGTTTCAGGGGGTTGTGGTGGGTTGTGTAAATCTAGTTCAAAGCCGGTGCCAAGGAAATTTATGTTAATTGGGGTTGCTGCCGCAATATAAGTTGCATTGTAGGTCCGAAACTTTCTAGTTGGGGAGTAGATTCACCATCAATCCATGCAGTGAGCTGATACTTGTACGGTTGCGTACGTATGAGACACTAGTGGCGACGAATGGGCTACCTAGTCGCTGCCCGAAAAGATGTCGCCTTCGGAGAGAGAGGGAGGCCGCCGCCTCCGCCAATGCTGAACCAGTGTATGACTCCAATGTCTCCGGCAACCAAAACGAAGGCGGGTACTATAGTGGCAGCTATTACGGAGGCGCTTCCTCAAGCAGCGTATCCAGTAACGCGAGTAGCAGCAGTAGCTCTTCCACGGCTCAGTATACTGACGGATGGTACCCTGACCCGTGGACAGAGCAGTCTGAGCGATGGTATTCAAATGGCCAGTGGACTGAGGACACGCGTTGACTTGTGGGAGATGACACCTAATGGCGGTAAGAGTGAGGTAGATTTGTGGCTGTGGATGGTTTTTGGAAGTGTTGTTCTCTAGCTTTTAGTTTGGGCGGGAATTATACTATCCCTTTTGTCGGAAAGTGTACAGTGTACGGTCCTGTATCTTAACACTTTTAAGTGGAATTTGCAGCCAACTATGTTAGTATTACAGGCTCGCGGATGACGCAGCTAAACAATAGGAGCCTATTGGCTAAGAACTTGTAGTGCGTGTACTCCATACAACCTACTTAGGTATGTAGTCTAGCACACAGCCTGGTGAAACCCACCGCGCCTGGAGATGCCTGAAGTTGTAGTGTGGCAACCAATAAATCGCACCAAAAATAGCCTCGCAGGGAGCTGGATTAGGTAGTGTACGATCTGTTGCGGCCAAAACGATTAGTCATCCGGTTTAAATTTCTTCCCTCATCCACATCTCCCGCTGCTACCCCACATTCTCGAGCTTTCTAGCATCTTTTCAAAATGTCGTCCCCTCTGTCCTCTGAGGAGGACTACAACACACGCTTCCTCCTCCCCCAAGGTGTTGGCGACACGGAAGACGTCGAGAGATACATGCCCGGGGGCTTCCATCCTGTTCACTTGGGCGACAAATACGATGGCGGGCGCTACAGAATTGTGCATAAGCTTGGTGCCGGTGGCTTCTCCACCGTTTGGCTCGCGCAAGACGAGAATGAGAAGAAGTGGGTGGCTCTGAAGATTGTCGACGCCGAGCATTCGCAATCGGCAAGGAAAAAGAGTGTCCTAAGTCGCCGCGCCACCTCAAACTTATGGGCCAGTGGAGCACATTTTGTGACGGAGCGTCACCAGTTCACCTTCGACGGACCAAACGGCCGCCATCTATGCCTCGTCCTGCCCGTCCTCGGTCCATCGACGTCTGAGTTGTCACATGGCCTCACTTGCCGACTCACACCACAGCTCGCTCGGAGAGTTGCCTATCAAGCCACGAAAGCTGTCGCCGACCTTCACTTACAAGGCCTGTGCCACGGAGGTGAGTGACCTCCGCTCGCTCCTTTGTTTTGGCAAACCGGCTGACAGAACGCCAGACGTAACAACGGGGAATATTCTCCTCGGTCTTTTGGACATCGACCGCTTTGGAGAAGGTGATATCTACCGCTTATTTGGCCAACCGACGACGGGAGAGCTAGAGACCGAGTCCGGCGAAGCAATCGGTCCTGAGGCGCCACGATATATTGTAAAAGCTATTAACTTTCTGTCTTCTCCATCGAACATTATTATACCCGATATCAAGCTTATCGACTTCGACCAATGTTTCCCTATCTCATCGCCGCCCGAGAAACTGCTAGGCACTCCGCTCGATTTCCTGGCGCCAGAGGTCGCAGTCGGCCTGGCTGCTAGTTCCACGAGCGATATTTGGGCTCTTGGCTGTTGCATATTCCGAGTCAGGGCCGGGGAAGGCCCTTTCTCAAGTCCCTTCGACGTCACTTCTCCGGCGGATCTGATAAGCTACATCGTCCATACTCTAGGAGAAGATATACCCCGCAAGTGGCAGGATACTATCCTGTGGGACTCTCAGGGGCAACCGACAAAGGACCCTAGCAAGGGAAAACCGCATGAGCAGTGGTGGGAGGGTGACGAACGGTCCTTGCAAGATATGGTCTACAACATATGGGACGAACCGAAGGGCCGTATCGTCCAGACCGGCACGTCGAGGCCGGGGCGGAAGTTTTGGCACGAGCATGAGCACCAACCTTTCCCCTCATGCTTCTCGGGCATGGTGTGGAACCCTAGAGCCATCAAGGTCGACAATGTCTATCTATCCGGCTACGACGACGAGTGGGACGGGCTGCTGGAGGGACTGCCCAAGATACCAGAGCACGAAGCTGCCCTGCTCTACGACCTCTTATCAAAGATCTTTGTCTACGACCCGACAAGACGTCCCACAGCCCAGGAGATGCTTAGCCACCCTTGGTTTCACCTAGACGGGCTATGAGAATAGATCGAACTGCCGACACCGTTGGTATGATGTAGACTCGACAAACGGAGCAAGCGAACGTCGATCAAGATGAGGCCTGCTCGGGGACGGAGAAAGGGTCTCTCTGTCTGGCTTAATTCATTTGATGTTGTTGCGTCTTAAGATGGTTGAGTGCTTATCATGACGATAACTATATTGAGCGGCTCCATCCTGTACTTATTTGACCCGGCTGGGTGTGGTGTTTTGAACACGTACGATTCGCGCCCGTCCTATATTTTAGTCTAGCCTTATCCTGTCTAATGACGTCCGATATGAAATGTTTAATTCGTTCTCTTTCCTCTTACTTCCTCCATTTCGCTCTTTTTATTTATTCCGTCCCCGACCGTAGAGATGCCCGGCCTCCAGGAAGGGTTAGGTTTATCCTTGTCATTTTGTTCGACCTAGCGGCCGGGTTATTAACGGCGTTCGACCGGCGCTGTTCTTTGCATCAACCTTGACCTTGCCAGTGTCACTCGCGATTTAATAACCGCTCTGCGTCGAGCCTAGCTTACAGGTGCATCGTGCTGGCCTGCTGGCCTGCTGGGAGGCATGGGNGNTGCTGCCNAGGCTTGCAGTCTCAGCCGGCCTGGCAGAACTCTAGATGTAGCCACCGAACTGACCACAAAAGGGTTAGTTCGGAGTCCAATGAAGACTGTCAGGGGGCTGAGTTTGGAACACCTGATTTTTACATAGAAACGCAGACATAACAACAATCACTAAATTGAAAAACTCAATTGATTGACTCGCTCATATCTGACAAAATCCGCCCCTGATTCTTCTCTAGATAGCAGGGCCTCAATATATACGATTCATTACACCGCCTCCGCCGTCACCAACCATCCGCTTATGAGAAATTGTAATGGCTATTGTTGATACTCTGTGCCCTTCCCTGTCTGTGTCATGCTCTGCTCTGCTCTCTGTGGTTTGTTGGCACCATGTCGCAACCACTTACCTTGTCGGGTGTCGACTGTGCAATTCTTGAGCAGGTGCTTGCGGCAGCTCGTAGCTATGTTAATACCTCCGTTTAGCTTGTTATAGTCTTAATGCAAGTGGTAGGGCATATATATAAGTGGCTGCAGATGTCAACCTGCCCCACCTTATAAAACGTTTTTTACGTTTGGTAGTGTAACAGAATAGTGTAGTAGCAGTCCTGTTCTGTGACACACAGCTTACGCAAAGTGGCGGCGAAGTTAGAGAGACCGAGATAGTTTTATACGTGCATATGTGTGGTACGACATGCAGTGAGTATTTATGGAAACCACATTGCAACATGATGGCTCAGCGCGGCATGAAGATGCAAGTACCACCCGTCTTGGCGATGTTTCTCTCAAGTCGATCGATGCCCACCAGTTAAGGAAGTGCTGTTCTTTATCGGCCAAGGAACCACTACCACTCACTAATTATCACTAGGTACATAGTTAGAATTAGTGTATGTATATGTGACTTTGGTTCTGTATATTATGTATGTAGCTATGTAGTGAAATATATAAGTCTCGCATGTATACCAAGTATATATATGTAATATATGAGCACTGTTAACTGGCAATTGCTCTTGACGGAAAGAAGAACGAGCACGAGCACGAGCACGGTGCGGATATACTGTAAAGCGCACCTCGCACGATGCGGGGCTTAGGCAACCACATTAAAAGCCGGTATCTACGGTAACACCCGCTTTTAGCAGGGGAGCACTTAGCCACATTCTCAGCCACCTAGCCCTAAATCACCTAGGTTAGGTTACCTAGCCACCCGGCTTACCAGCGGGCCGTAGGCTAGGTCGCTGCAACCCTCTCCCTATCTCTCTCCCTCTCTATCTCCCTCCCCCCCTCTCCCCTCTCCTGGCACCCCTCCACCAAAACATGCTGCCAAAAGTACATACCCCGCGAGCGGTCGGTTGTCTGGTGACCTCGTCAGGGGGGACATGCACAATGACACGCGACACGCTCCCTGACGTAAGTTACTTGACTTGGTGAGGAAATGGGTACAGCAGCCAATGGTGTCTCTAGAGGGTGGGAGAGGATCCAGGACACTACAATTTGTAATCATGTGAAGTTGTCTCGATACAGTCACGTACACATGTCGTCCCGTTGCTGATGCGGTTGCCGGGCCAGCTTTGCGAACTAGGCTAGCGACGGGGAGGGGTGAGGATGCGAACCCCTGAAGCAGCTTGATGGAGCACACTGAGCGACTGAGCAGACTGAGCAGACCCCGAGACCTACGTAACCGTGCTTCACTCGGCAACGACGAGCAGCTGAACCCTGCGCCCCGCCCTCTGCGACAGGGACATCTGCCACACCGCAATAGGCAGAATCACACCCTCGTCTCCCCTCATCTCCCTCGTTGACGCTTGTCGGCCCTTGTCGACCCTGCCGTCTACCCTCGTCTCTGCATTACGTGGGAACGCCAAGCACGCATTCCCGCCAATCAGCGCTCGTGTCTTGTCCGCCTTAGCAGATCCGCCGTCGGATCCCTCCCAACTCGCTCTGGTGTTGTTTTCGTGTTTCCTCTTGCGGCTGACACGTGCAAGTGACCGCTCTTCTCTCCCGTACGCGTTGCTGACCACAGTTCCCACGCGAGACGAGAGGGAAACCGCTGCGCCACGCGATGGCATCGCTGACTCTGGGCGCGACGTGACGTCAATTGGAGAGCAGAGCCATGTTGGGTGGTTTGAAACATTTTTAATCTCCGCCTTTCCCATGCGCCCTGCCCGCCCGCTGGAACCCCCCCCTCACCTTTTCATATATAGAACTCAGGTCGCGTCGCGTCTCTAGGCATCTATCTCGTTCTTTTTCCCCTCCCAAGTCTCACAGCGGCCCGATTTCACCTTGGCCTCACCATTCTAGTAACAAGTAACACAACAAACCTTCGACACGACACCCAAACCTCAAATTGTTGGCCACCATGAACCCCGACGCCAAAGATCACTGTGCTACCCTTGGCATAAAGCGAGGAGCTTCCAACGAAGAACTCCATGCTGCCTACCGTCGTCTTGCTCTCAAGCACCACCCCGACAAGAACAAAGGGAATGAAGAGGTCGCAACCGCAAAGTTCCAAGAGGTACGCCACCAATCGATCAGCAGGACGATTGTCGAGCGGACTGCTAATATCACCAATAGGTCCAGGCCGCGTTTGAGGCGCTAAGAGATACGGAGCATGTGACACAGAGCACTCCCGGGGGCGCAGAATGGGACACAGAATCAAGATCATCAACCAGTAGCGACAGCAGCGAAGAAAACTTTTCCTGGTTTGACACCAACTGGGGCCCGAGTTTTGGCAAAAGATGGAATGAAGCGGGCGAGGGGCGGGATGCGAGTGACAAGAGTCGCGCCTCGGACTGGTTCGACGAAAAAGGTTGGAGATCTCGGGGCTCCTCCTTTTCATCACAGCACCCCGGCTTCGGCGTCTTCGGCCGGCTCTTTACACATCTACCACCTATGCAACCGCTCGAAGTCAGACTGGAACGCAATATGCGCAGCACCCATTGGCGCGAGACCAGAAGGTCATTCAAGCTCTTCTCGTAAAGCGCGACATACTCCTACCTCGACGTTACGGGGAGTTGTGGGAGACGTAATCCACGATTGGACGACCGGACACGAAAGATTGACTGGCGGGCGTCTGACGTTTCACGCTTTGTACGAAGATTGCTCTGGGTGTATTATTATGGGTTCAGGCAGCATGGGAGGGGTTTCTGGATATGATTTTTGCTGTATGATATTGGCGAAAAGGAATACCGGCGTATTCCACAGGAGTGGATAGGACGGTACGGACCATCTGGCCACACGGGGATTGACATTGTTGCGGCGCAACTAATATTTCATTGCGTTTTATTTGACACTTACCATTCTCTACCCTACTATATCAAGATATAGTATAGGGCATATTACATACATCTACTTTGTTCCTTGTCATCTAGGAAGAATGACCACATAGCGCTATTATTAGCAATCGAACCCAAACACTTATTCACAATACCCACCTGTGTTATAGTTCTCACTGTTGATATATTCAATATTAGAGATGAGTGGAATGTAGGTATTAGTAGCAGTTTTCATATAAGACTGAAGCTCGCAGAGGGGAAGAAATAGGTCCGAGGCAAGAGCAAGTGTAGTCTACATAAGTCCTTAGTAAGCTCCTGGTGGCCTCAGGCAGCCCAGTGCATGGGTGCGATAGGAATCCATGACCAACTAAGTAAGATCTAATTATAGATTCTTGACAATGCGTCATCAATTCCACCCTTCGTAGGATACGTGTCTCCGTTTCTTTAATAGGATTTCCCGCCAATTAGGGCCGAATTCGCTTTCCCAGATGCTGGCGATCTCACTTGCAACTTCGTCGCTCACATCCTCCCACTCCTCGCCGCGAGTCTCAGCCAGATGTCTTGAAAGCGTAGTAATATCAAAGCAGTGCCCTGCCCATACTCCCCTTGAGATGTTAGTCGTATCCTCCATGCTAACGGACGAGGACGTTGACCAGCAAATGCGCGACATGACCACTTCACCAAACCCCAGGCCGCCAATATCAGGGCCACTGATATAGTCGGGTGATAGGGCAATGGCGTCAGAGTAGACGATCTGTTTCGTGGTTAAATTGCGGAGGATCCACTGCTGATCTACGGGAAAGTAGGTCTTATTTTCAACGTAGAACGGGTCGATATGGCGATACGCGGGGTCCTTGTGTATCCCTCGTAGGATACATCTAGCACTTAAGGAATGTGCTAGGGTGCTGGGTCGTCTCTTGCGTTTCTCTATCTTACACACGCTCGGATAAGTGAAGTGCTCAAGGGTGAACGGCTCTTTACAGGTAGGGCCCTCGTCGGGATAGTCCCAGTCATACGGGATGTCGGTCGTCGTCTGGCGCAGAACCTCGAGCTCTTCTTTCGAAAACAGGTCAGGGGGGTAGTCATTCGGTTTAACATCTTCGCCTACACAGACGACATTTGTGCCAGCCCATCGCCCGAAAGTTGACGTGTAGTAATCATCCAAGCACTCAAGGCCGATCGACAAAAAGTACTGGTTCGTGATGCTGAGAGAAACGACGTCTTCAATGTCCTCGATGAAAGAGAATATAAGTCGATGCAGCTCTGTAGGAAGGCTGGAGAGGGCAATGGCGGCGTTGGAAACTGCTTTCTCATTTCCGTCTTGGACTTTGATCTTCTTGCTGCGTCGTGGGGATTCGGTATGTACGTCATTGTCATCCCTGCTGCGCTTCGCTCCTCGCTTCTCCTCGCCGATAGTGTCGGTCGGGTCGACAGGGGAATTTTGAAGCGGATCGCGCTGCCGCCGAACTGGGACAGCTAAGAGCCATACAAGTTCACTTGCTGAACCATCAAATAGGATTTCGCCAAGTTTACCCGACCAACCTAATGTCAATTTGGCTCGAGGGGCAATGAGTTGGAACGACTGCCCCATTTCGAATCCTTGGCTTCTTCTCGGGCCAAGAGGCGGACGGGGCAACTCAGGAGCGGGAGTCTGGTATAGTGCATTGACGATGGAATTTTGAAAGGGGCGGTAGACAATACCCAGAGTGGATAGGTGGGGTACGGTACTGTAGTGTAGGTGTTGCTCTCTACACCGCATTCACTTTTGACAGCCATTGAAGATCACCAACCACGGCATTGAAGGGTGCACGTAGGTTAGTGGGGTTGGGGTTGTCTGTCTCAGCCCAACACGCAGCGGGGTCGGGGTAGACGAGTGTCCTGCTCACCGCCTCAAGTTTGGCGTTGGCTCCTGTGCTCACCGTCCACATGGACAAGATTGACGTACCTATATTACTCGGCGATTAACTGAGTCAAGAGAAATGCACAAGGCTTCATTAGGTTATTTTTTATAATTACATCATGAGTCCCGGGCCCAGGGTCCAGGGTTCGTGCCTGGGGCCCCCCCCGGTCTCCGGGGTTCGAGACGAAGGGCTGCTATATTGATACCCCTTCATTATCACAGAGATGACAAGTTAATGCGGAGACTCCGAAAGGTCCACAACTTCTTTCCCGATCTCTTCTCTGTGCTTCTAGCGGCGATTTCTGCTCCTCTCTGGACCCAATCATCTACGAGCCCAATGATTTCCTTATCCTCTCGTCGATTGCCTCTTTAATATACTCTCCGACATCAACTTTCAGACTAAAATTCACGCTGGAAAAAGGCGCCCTGGAAACATCTACACAAACCTGTCGTAGAGCTGCTACTGCGGCTCTGCTACTAACGCCGTCGCTTTTAGACGGTATATTGTTCGCAATTTCCACGGGTTGGTGACTCATAATGGCCGCGAAGAGGCCTACCCCGCCGGGACCCTAGTCGTTGTCTACATCGGTGTCATTGTCCAATAGAACATGCAGTATCAGCACTATCTGGGATGATGGCAGCGCGCAGACATCCGTCAGGAAGGTCCCCAGACTACTCTCGATAGAGAAGCTAGTAAAAGTGTGGTCATTGTTGCACAGGGCCTAGAGGACCTCTGCATCGAGGTCCTTGAGCACGGCACTGACGAGTCGACCCTGTGGCTCTGGCCGAGAGAAATTGAGGGGTATGTATGGAGAATAAATTGCACACTAATTACTAAGTTGTCGGGCTGCCACAACTCGTTCTAGGATGGAGATTTGTTCTTCACTGACGTTTGTAGAATGCTTGCTTTAAGTAGTCATGATGGAAGTCTGCGCGTTATGGTTCTGTTCCCAGAAGTTTTTGGTCAGCACTCATATAGGCTATCTGGAAGCAGGAGATGATATGGTTTGATTTAGAGATTATGGTGTTTTATAACTTTATAAGAAACTAACTACCAACAACGAAGGTATAAATAACTGCAATACAACGCACAGCATTTACGTAACCCCCCACCCCCCCCCCCCCAAATTGGTATTTAGAATCTTAAGCTTGACTGTGAGAGACTGTTGGTGTGTAACGGCCGCGGAAAAAACGCTAAACTGTACGCCGGCGAATGTAGGGGGTTTATCTGCCTAAGTGAAGCGGCGGGGGCGTCTCTCAAGTAAATTTGACCAGTTAATAATACTTTATGTATAAGAGACGTAGGGTTTGTAACTTCCTTAAGGGAGTTAAAATAAGGAGGCACCCAGGACTTCGCTACTTTAATACGCATATATAACTTTTATTTTGTTTCGGATTTCTATTTATTAATGGATTCTCTTTGGTCCAAAAGTTCCCAATTTATTTATGTGGCTGTCCCTAACCTTGCAGGTGCGATGGCCACCCTACCTCCCTTGCTTAGTGGCAAAAGCCACGAAGGCCGAGTTGATAGGTGATAGAATTACTAATTCACTTGTGCGTTAGGTTTTAAGATAAAAAGATGCTTTTATTCACGCAAGGAACGACATGTGATACGTCATGGCGCGTAAATCTATTGATACAGAACATGATTGGTCAAGCAAACGACTAGGAACAAATCTAATACCGCAATGCAGTAGAGCTAAACACCATCGAAGATGACTAAGATCAACATATCTCCCTTGCAGAGTTTCAAACAGAGGTATCTTCTTGCTGTTCGAAGAGCCATAGGAGATCGAACACCCAAGGGCCTGCTGGGAGTAAAATAAATTTTCAGCTGTACTTCCTTGCGTTAGAATAGGCAAGGGGATACATTCCACAAGGTAAGGGGGGACTTTTGAGAGTTACCTATGCATCAAGTGGGGCGGTTAGTTATTAAACTGTCGTCTAGCCCCCGAGCATAACAGAAACACGAGTTATATTTTCTACAATTTGCTCCTGAGAGGTCATTTCTCGACAGATCTCGGGAACTAGCTAGTTACATTGTACGTTCCTGTGCATCAAACTCTACATAATACTCTTCTCTAAGAACATACGTATTTCTCCAACCTCAAGCGACATGACCTTCAATATGGGAGAGGAGCCGGGCTCCGAGTATCTCCGTCTCCTGGGTGAGCCGGTGAACCATGCCACGATAGAACTTGAGTAAGTAAAAATGACTTAGTGGTAATGCGTATGCCAGTATACTTACCTCCTTTTTGTCTAGCGTTATCGCCGTCAATGGGTTGAATGGACATCCCACGAAGACCTGGGAAAAGTATGGGCCGGGGCAGCCTGGTCTCTGGATTCAGAAACTACTGCCTTCGCCCTGTATGAATATTCGGTCTTTCACGTATAAATACGAGAGCTCTATTTCCGGGCCCCAAAACGTTTTTACTCCTGATGGATTCTACCGCGCAGCGAATAAGCTCGTTGAACTCCTAGTGGAGCTAAGACACAACTCGGTCGAGGTCAGTCGCATATACCAGCGGATATAATTATTTTGCTAACAGTTGACAGCGGCCTATCATTTTCATTGCACATGATATCGGAGGGTTGGTAGTGATGGAGGTTAGTCCAAAATCTACTATAAATACAACGCCAGAGAGTGGAATCTAATAAAAGATATAAATTTAGGCTCTTATGATTGCGAGAGAACAGATGAACCTGAGATTCTGGGGCGAAAGCTATCCGAAGTTGGTCTGTTTCAGCCTCCACCTACTCTAGCGGCCAAGCTGATTGAAATTATGCAGATATTCTTCGGGACTCCACAAAGGGTTGTGGATATAATGTCTTTGGAAGACAGTTTGCTCCGACTAGTCTCCGAGACTATTACAACAACCACGGATCTCAGTCTCGACGTCGTTGGCGCGGTGCGGCGAATGTCCCAACCTCTTTCGCGAGTTGTTGAGGAGTACAGCCGCTCCCTTGCAAGCCTCTGTATTGTCAATGTCTATGAGGAACAATTGAACGGCCAACCGGTTAGATAACCTTCTAATTAAGAGATACGAAGCTGATTCAGTAATGTGTACAGGTTATTAGCGAACTCATATCGACTACGGATCTCATCTACGAGAGAACAATCAGTAGAAGAACAACTCATCGTGATCTCGGCAAGATTTCTGATAATGATGGGATATTGGAAATCATTCAGAATGCAATTAACAATGGTAATCTTGCCTTTGCCATGTTTAAAACTTACAGGTAGCGAAAGCGCTAATGCAATACATAGAAATTGATCAAGATCGTGTGAAATGCTTGTCTAAACTCTTGTCACTAGCCCCTCAGTTCCGACGTCCCAGTCGAAATCAGGGTGAACTAAGAGACTTCGAAGAGATTGACGTGCTTAGAACATCGCGTTTAAACCATGGACTATATATTCACTCGGATCCCGGAACTGGAAAGAGCGTCTTTAGCAGCGCTCTACTACAATCAGAACAACGACTAAGTGAGGGGTTCGTGGGATACTATTCGTTTAGTGGGATGGACTTGCGGCGGACAACAACCACGTCATTTCTTGCTTGTTTGATCCGCCAGATCTTAATCTCAGACCCGCCGAGCTTCGACATCGTTCGGAGCCTCTATACAGCCATGGAGAAGCAATCTCTGTGGAGTTCCCAAACGCTATGGGCTATGTTAGCGACACTCCTAACTAGCCCGAGGGTTGAATCGTTTCATTGCATCGTCGATGGGGTTCATAATTGGGATTCATCCAGGGAGAAACACCTTCCTCAAATTCTCAGTGACCTCGGAAATGGAAGATTTTCGATGGAACTGTATTTTGTCTTCATAGGCGAGCTACGCCCAGAGCTTAGCAGTTTGTTTCAATCATTCGACAGCTTCCCCACTATTCGGTTGAACAGCCGCGGGTTTTGTTCCCGCTTAGTCCGCAAGCAAGCCGATCATCTACTAACCCAACTTTGTGAAAAGACAACTCTCCTGGTGACCCAAGGCCTAAAGAATCGTCTTGAAGACAAGCTACTCGAATGCAAAAGTCTTGATCAACTATCGATCACAGTTGAGATTCTTAAACGGGGAATGTGCAGTGGTTTCGCATACCCTAAATATTGTAACGCCGAGGAGAGTGTTGATGAGGACTTAGACTTTCCATCGACAGTCCGCATCCTGCCAGATCCCCATCACTCGTCGTACTCCCTAATTTCCTTGAGCTCGGAATTGGAGCTACTGCCATACAACATATCAAGTTTGGTAGTAAATACGTTCAACTCATTGCCGGAGTGGGCTATTGGGGCCCTAAGCTGGATTCTGCGCGCCCAGAGGCCGATTAGCCCTGGCGAATTAGCTTTTGCCCTCTCCTTGGTCGAACACCAAGATACAACCTATTTCGACGAAGCGAGACTATCTCTTGACATCTCAAAGGCGTTGAAACATGAATTCGGACCGTTGGTCGTAATTGATGACGACGGGGTATCCTTACACCATGAACAAGTCAAAGACGCCTTTCTGGATATCGTCGATTTCAGGGGGACCAGCGAACCAAGAGACAACTCGACAAGTCTACCAACGAAGCGGGCGGGCATACTAAGCCATTGGGATATTACCCGGATTCTCCTGAAATTCCTAGCCTCCAAGGGATTCACAAGAGAGACGAAGAATGCTATACGTCACGACTACTTATTCCAATCTCGAAACCCCATTGTTAGCTTTGCGGCATATGCAATCCTGTTCTGGCCGGAACACTTTCGTCATGGGAAAGAACAGGGCTCGCACGCCAAGCAGCTGCTCAGTCTTTTGCCAAGGGATGATGCTCTTGAGGAATGGCAAGGGCTGTATTGCAATCTTGGAGGGAATTTGCTGCGGCCTCATTTCCGTACTAAAGACCCTTTACTCCTTGCCTCTGAATTCGGATTTTCCGACGTTGTCGAGGCTTGCCTACCAGGACGAGAAGTGGAGCATATTTTGCAAGCAGTACTGTGTGCTATTTGTGGAGGTAACCTGGATATCGTCGAAAGTCTGCTGCAAAATCACAAGTTGGGGAAGCTGTCATCAGCTGGACACATCCAGATTCTCGAAAACGGCCTTATTGAAGCAGCACACCGAGGATTTGAGGAAATTGCAACGTATCTGTTGGATTACTTCGAGCGTTCAGAGATACCGACCATGGAGTTCTTCAAGGCCAACCCTCTACTATTAAGTGAAATGGCAGAATTCGGATTCCTCTCACTAGTCAAACTTTTCGTTTCAAGAAAAGCCCCAGTCGATGGCATGCACGGCAAATCGTCACCCCTTCACCTAGCGTCGAAGCACGGGCACATGCTGGTCTTTAATTATCTACTGCGTCGCAATAGAGACGTCAAACTCGAAAATGCAGAAACTACTCGTGCTTATGACCCTGCTCGTTGTGATCGAGCGGAGGACGACAAAACTGCGTGCAATGGGATCAATCTCTACCAACCTGATGCCGATAATAAGACAGTTTTACATCTCGCCGTCCAGAATGGCCACCATGAAATTGTTAGCACTTTGCTGCACACAGAGAACTTGTCACCAAAACGAGCTGGCACCGATAATGATGGTCGTACGGCATTGCACTTGGCAGCTCAGAACGGACACGTAAGCTACACGAGAGGCGAAAGCATGTTGCAAGAACTACTCAGGCATTGGAAAGATGGAATCAACGAGTGCGATGACATGGGAGAAACTCCGCTCAGCTTGGCTATGAATAACGGCCATGAGAAGGTGGCTAGGGTACTACTCGCAAGTGGTGCGAGGAGAGATACGTCCGATGTTAAGTGGGGAACCCCCTTACTCAAGGCTGTGACTCAGAGCTATCATTCCATTGAGTTTTTCATGCCTACAAGGTATTATAGAACGGACAATTTTATGAACGTGGAAAGCCTTATCCAAGAGGCGGCTAAACACGGATTCGACGACGTATACAAATTCTGTCTATCCATGTATCGGCCCAAGGAGCATATAAACAGTAGAGATGAATCGGGCCGAACCGCACTTCATTACGCCGCTTTGGGCGGACATGACAAGATGGTGTCTCTTCTCTTGCGTGATGGAGCCGACGCCAGAAGTACGGATTTGCGTGGCGAAACCGCTTTGATGTCCGCTACGTCCTCCCAAAAATGGGCTTCCGTGAATGCTCTCATTCGGGATCCGAAGTTTAGACCTTTGGAAAATGTCAAGGCTTGCGAAAGTCTCCTCGTGGATCTCACGCGATGCGAATTCCCTTGTAGCTTCGCCGAGGTGAAGGAACGCGCCGAGACTATTCGGTATCTACTAGAATCTGGCGTAGACCCCAATAGTCGGGATCCGAGCAGTAACCTCACAACACTTCAGTTGGCAGCTCAATGGGGCATGATGGAGGTCATATCACTCCTCTTGGAATTCGGAGCGTCCCCTTGTTTGCGGTCGCCTTCGAATGGCTGGACGGCGGTCTTCTATGCGGTGCAGCATAACCACATAGAGGCTGTCCGGACTTTGCTCCATCGCTGCGGCGGTCCTTTGGTGTCAGATAATGCTGGGTGGACGCTTCTCCATCGAGCTCGTGCAATCCCAATAATGGAGTTGCTTGTGCGGGCAGATAGGACAACGTTAGAAGCCCGAACAGCCGATGGGTCTACCCCATTACACACGTCAGTCGAATCGCCCAAAACAACGGAATGGCTTTTACGCAACGGGGCTAGCGTTGATGCGAGAACTTTTCACAAGGAGACGGCATTAATGCTGGCCGCGAAGCGTGGGTTTTATCAGACGGTTAAGGTAGTTCTGGCCTTCAAGCCAAATTTGAGGGATCCTGATATCTATGGGAGAAATGCACTACACCACGCGGTTCAGAACAATTCGGCCGACGTGCTAGATGTTCTCTTAGATGCATGCAACGGCGACGTCCTGATTATTAACGGGAAGGATCGCCAGCACGAAACACCGCTGCATATCGCTGTCCGACTTTCCCACGTCGATTCTGTCGACTGTTTGCTGCGCAAAAGTAGAAAGCACGAAGTCCACCATGATAGTCAAGATAAGAATGGCAACACTCCACTTCTAATAGCTATTAAAGCTAATAACACTATGATGATCGAAAAACTTCTCGCGTTTGGGCCTCCTGCAAGGTCCCGAAACCGCAACCACGAAAGTGCCTTACTTCTGGCTATTAAGGATAACAACGAAGCAATTTGGAGGCGACTTCTTACTTTTGAGAATAAAGATTACTTAAACTCAGGCATGGGCATGTTGCAGCCTACTGTCCTTCACTTCCTCGCCTCCATTGGTAACCTTAAAACTCTTAAAGAGCTTGTTGAAAGCCACGGGGCGGATGTAAATGCCCACGGTGGGCGATACGGAACTCCATTACAGGCAGCTGCGGTGGCCGGCTTCGACGAAGTAGTATTCTATCTACTACAGAAAGGAGCTAATGCCAAGGCGCATGGGTACCTGTTTGGCCATGCCTTAACTGCAGCGGCGTTTTCTGGATCGAGAAACTGCCTCACCAAGATCTTGGAACAGGGGGTTTCGGTGGACGAAAAAGACAGCCAGCGACGGACAGCTCTTCACATGGCGGCCTGGAGCGGCGACGTAAGCAACTTTCAGGTTTTGGTAGAAGACGGAAAAGCCGATATTTTCATCACTGATATCCAAGGACGTACTGTATTACACCATGCCGCCATGGGTGGCAGTAAAGACATCGTTGAGTTACTCCTCCAGAACCCAATCTATGCAGAAAAGCTGAACGTCCCGGATGCCCACGGCTGGTGGCCATTGCATTGGGGTTGTAGATCCAGCAACAACAAAGAATTGATAACACTACTAGCTCGTGGTATGCCAGGCAACTGGCCACAGATGGAAACGCCATATCACTGGACGCCGGAAAGGATTGCAAGTTTCCACAATGCATCTGACCTGTTCGATGACTGGTCTCCGGAAGCGGTAAAGACGGGAACGCGAAGTGTTGGGTATTGCCATCAGGATATGTCATGCGATGGATGCCACCAGAAGGTGAGTCGGATGCATTGAATGGGTTACGGACCCTCCATGGATTCTGCTAACAGACGTGCGTGAACAGCCGATATATGGAATTCGATGGCAGAGTAGGGTTAACCGTAACAATCAGACTAAGGAAACCGAGAGAGTTAGCTTTTGCTTCAAGTGTGCTTGGTCGCGAGAGGACAGTCAAGAACACCTACACTTCCATGGGGGAGGGAGGGCCGAAGGAAAGGGTGGTCGTTGAAGAGAAATAGTTGAAGGACAAGTCAGACAATAAGCTAATGAGGTTATGATGTTATCGTTTCTTTAGGAGGATAGCTGTTATTTAGAGGGTTAGGTAACGAACTGATCTTGAAGTGAATATATTATACTTACATAGCCTCCATGAGTTTGAGACTAATGACTCATGCCCTACACATACCTGTTTACTGATATAGCATTGTGTCTTATCCAACACCCCCTTTCCATTTGCCGTATTTTTAATACCAATATGGAAAGATATACAGTAGAATAACCCCCAGATATGCATCTATTATCGTGCCCGTCGCTTGTCTTTCAGGCTCTTAGGCAGGGGTATATTTGACGTACCCAGTGGTTCCAGCCCAGTCGTTTTAAATCAATGCCAGGCGGCGTTGATTCCAACTAATTGACCTTCCAAACTCATCTACAGACATACAACAGTCCCTTTTCGGCTCTATATATAAAGTGCCAGAGCCGGCGCGAAAAGAAGTGGACACATTGTAACTTTCAGCATCATGACCAACTGCACGAAGCAATATTACAAAATACCACAATTTCTCGTAACCCGAATCCCCTGCTGCGTCTACCCTTCGCTCTTGCAAATGCATCAAGGCTAATTCATATAGGCCCAGTTTGGCGCCTGCTACCACGTGACATCAAGAGAAAGCCAGCGCCGACACCAAGCACACAAGATATTCTCGGCTTTCTCGATTTCATTTCCTCGGTATGTGAGGAGAGGGTGATCGACAGCCCACACCGTCATGATGAGTCAGCAGTCCGCCTACAGGCCATGGCAAAACGCTACACAAACCACTGTATGTATATTGGTACCTGATTCGTATAATAATGCGACTAAAATAAAGATATATATATACGGTTCCTTAATATTAGAATAAATTATGATTTTAAATGAAGTTGAACTTATAGGTATGTGGCCTACGTAGTGTTTGTTTATAGCTTTTATTGGTGGAGTATCAGCAGACCCCCTTCATTCTACATCCCCCGCATGATATATGAAAGATCTAAGAGACAAAAGAGTGTTCTTGAAATAGCCTCGATGAGCCCCACGATAAGCTTTCGGCTCATTCTCTTCGAGAGGGGAGGGGGACCTGCGCACAGCGACGGGTAATCAAGACATGCGGAGAGGTCAGCGCATTAATAAGGAGTTGTTTTGAAACTGGTGTTTAATGCTTAACTACCTTGGCTGCTCAGAACTCAATGGATTACGGGCGTCAGACCGTCTATTCATTTGCTTACCGCCTCGGCATAAAGACCCCATGGAGACGTGCATTGACCTAATTAATCCGATAGAAATTCGCCGACTAGCTGGATATAGCGATCCCGTTCCTCGAAATGGGCCATATTGGTTGAGTTCTCTAGTGTTAAGTTATAAGTAATAGGTAGAGATACCATGTATTGATTAAACATGAAAAAACAAGTGTAAATATAGTGCTATAAAGTTATAGCTCTATATATATAAGCAAATATATATAAAGCAAAATACCTAGCTATTAAATTGTACACTGGTGCCGTGAACGGTAGGAGCCGTGTACGGGTTTATATACGTACGAAGCCCTGGATATCCCACTTTGGGGTATTGCCGGGTCTTTTGGTCTATTGGCGTAGCGGATACAGGGCTGCCGCCTACGACAATTATACCCCAAAGTACCGGTCTACTGGAACAACTACGCCAGAAGTCGTAAGTTCGACCCGGGCGGTGGTCACAGGCGATTCTGGGTGATTCCGGACGTGCCTCTGGCTGTTCTTTCGTTGGGCTGACAAGTGACGTAACTATTGCGTATGACTGACCAACCACCACAATGTCTACCCCGCAGAAGCAAAGGGGGACCAAGCCGTCCAGTGTGGCGTATGCTTGCAAGGGCGCCAGTTGGCGTACGCTTGTTGTAACGAGTGTTGGGGTATACGAGTAGGTAGTTGCGGAGCACTTGGGGATCCTAACGTACGGCTGTTCCCTTCTGATACCTGATTCGGGGACGAATCGTAGGAGAGGGGGGAATAGTTAGTTGTCATAACCACTGGTGCCGTGAATGGTAGGAGCCGTGTACGGCTCGGAGGTGGTTTATATACGTACGGAGCCCTGGATGTCTGCCATGTCTGGAGACATTGCTGGATCTTTTGGTCCTGACTCATATTGATTCCTTTCACCCAAACTACTAGGTTAGGCCATTCATTAGCGCGCTCCTCTTCCTAAGGAATGGTATAATAGCAAAAGTACAGAGAAGCTACCAGACCTAACGAAATGGTATAGGACTGAATTGAATATATTAAGCTTACTATTATTCAGTAATCTAATATTACGTGAAAGGCCTTTTACCAAAAGGAAAGCCCCAGGCTAGGAGTGGGATTGGGCATCGGCTGAGATTTGACAGGACGCTGCTTCATCACCTAGCCAAGTAGATGCAGCATAAACTTAGGTACATATTTCAATTATACGTGGGGTTATTGTTTTGTTTTTTTTAGCTACAAATATAAATAGGACAATTGATTTAGCTCTCGCGAAATCGATACAAGTCGAAAGCACAAATTCTTTCTAGTACCTCGATTGGAGGCTCGTCGAAGAGGAAGGCGTCGTATAGACTCATGGCCATACGCCACCACTGTGGCTCATCAAGATCGCGGAAATGTGTGGCGGTCTCAGCCCTGCAACAGACCATACGTGTAAGCGTCGCAGTTGATATAGCCTTAAACTCGTCCTCCAAGGTCTTGTCCGATCCGCTACAATCCAATGATCCCGCCGAGAGAGACACACAAGCGCGTAGCTGTACGTATGACATATAGATGGTATCGGGTGATGTGCCAGGCTTGTGTAATGGCATGGGTCCGCCGAAGAAGAATTCCAAGACGTCACGGCTCTCTTGGGTCTTGTGATTTTTGGCGAAAGCTAGAGCGACATGGTAGGTGAGCTCTGCTGTCATGGGAGCAATGTTGTCAGAACATAAGGTGGTATGATGAACGGCCGGGTACTCGGTTAAATGAGTAGCGAGGACCTGCTGGCTTAGAGGGTCGAGAGGGACAGGCCGCGAGGATAAGATACTAAGCCGAACAAGCAGCTATAAATTTCGACTAGATTAATAAAAATAAAATAAAATAAAATAAAAAGGGATTACCTGGCTGGAATCCTTACTTTGGCAATGTGAAAGATCAATCTAGCATGAGAGAGCTGATCAGCCTGCCAGGTTGGCGACAGCTCATCAGAAGCCCAGAAGGCCTTCTTATTGTATGGCAGGAAGAGCGTGACACATGTTATATCATCTGGGGTCATTGGCAAGGTCCGCAGGAGTGCGATCTGTTGCGTAGAGATGGGAAACGATATGTTGTTGGCATGTAGGAGACGCAAGGCACTGAGAAGGCTCCCCTCTAGCACATCAAGATAGTCTAGCTGGATAGGAAGGGCTCGTTGGGTCCCAATATTAGCAAGAAATTGCTCAAAAGGAATGAGTCGACTCGCTTTAGGATAGTCGACTTCGATAATGCGTTGAGAGTCGTATTGGCGGACGAGCCGGAAGGTGCAACGGGATCGCGCGTTCAGAATAATCGATAGCGACGATTGACACGTATAGGCTTCGTCAGAACGGCACTGGGCGCGGGTTAAAGAGTGTAATTACTGAAATGTGCAGAGGAGACATACTCTGATAGAATGGTAAGATGTCGAACTGGGCTTTGCTCGATGTCGTCGGCGGAGCCAAGCATCATCGCGAGGCATGACAAAAGCCGTTTTTTGGTAGAGACAATTGGTTGACAATGCTTCCGGGAATAATTACGAGTCATACATGCATGTTGCACACCCAGATGCATGGGCTTTCCATTTCCTGACTGGTTGGAAGGCCTGCCGCTTAATGGAACCGATGTGGCTGTCGACGTGCCGACTACGAATGAAGATCTCAACACTTTGCATTTATGAAATAGACAGAATCAACAGCTGCGAGTTAAGGATGGATTGTGTGCGGATCTGTCGAAGGGCGGAGGAGTATAAAATAAGACAGCCATTCCAATTATTTGTGTATATCGCAAGTTGACGTGACGCGACGCGACGCTCTCTCAGCCGGATTACGTCATGCCTACTCTGTCGCTACTTCACTAGCGCAAATCGGCGCTACCTAGCTTTCGTAGTCACCCCTTCTGTCGCACTCCTCGAGATCGTCCGCGCGGGCTCCGGCAATGTCGCTAATAGCTCTCGAGACCCTTTCACTAGAAGTGGAATACTCGCCGGTGCCTCCGACAGGATGAGTTTCTTGAGTCCGCGTAGCGTAAGAGACGCATATAAGCCGCGGAGCATGCCGCCCCAGCTCTACCTAGGAATATAAAACCCTTGCGTTCGCAAGTTCAGGTGATCGACCAAGTTGTCGAGTTCTTTTATGAAAAGGTCGAAGGTCTAGAACGTTGTGTTGCCCATCTTTTCCCTGAGGTGGGTAGAGCGGCCGCAACCTGGTCATAAAACACGACAGGGATGTTGTATTTCTCGTAGATGTCGATGAGGGGAGACAGGTATTCGTGGCCGGCGCCGGGCCACCGTGGAGTGCCACAAGTGCCGGACCCGGGTGGGATTCAGGGCTGCCGTATATCTTGTACCATGTCTTGCACGGTTTGCCCGCCCCAGGCGCATCAAAAGCTACCTCGCCTTCCTGGGGAGCAGAGGCCATAGTGACCGAATCCTATGAATAAAATAAATCCCGATAAGGAAGAATGTGGAGAGCAATTAGAGACGCTGGGGACTTTTGTTACGGACTTCAAGCGCATCCCTTGTCTTTGCGGGGTGAGATGAGGACTAGTCAGTAGGTATCTACAAGATTGATTGTCATCTGACCTCGGCTCCTGCGGACGCGTACGAAAGATCTACAGTATCGCGATGAGAACCCGACGTCGCATTACTCGGCTAGCACACCGGTCGGAGAGCATGGAGTATGTATGTGGGGAATGTTTTTTTTACGTATGCAACTGTTTAAGAATGGGGATGGATTCCGGTGCTGACGTGAGCCCGATCCCTTTTTAGAAAAACACCAAGGGTATCGCAGCCAACATTAAGACATGCATTCCTACTGCCGAGATACATGCTACCAACTCGCAAGTTCGGTCATGTGCCTAGGCGAAAACATGCACGTTATGTTGTTCTATGAAGCACACTGCAGATATGTGTTATGTTTGGTATGGTGAAGTAGGTATGTAGGGGTTTTTCGTATGCCCTCTCCCTTTTCATATGCCCTCTCCCTTGCTTAGTTATTTAACCTATCCTATTGTATGTAAGTTGTTAATGCAGTAGACTCTCTATTTCTACTAGGGTTGTCTCATAATCCAACTCTGAGGTAAGGAGGCAGAAGGAAGACTTATTTGGGAGCTCTTTCGAAAACCCTCTAGATACTTCGCATTTGACAAATATGGTCCGTCGTAGTCGTAGTGTATCGATAGAAGCAGATTGTGTGCTTTAAGTAAGCTCATCTCGTTGTTTGCCATCGTGGCTTTTATGGGTTTTATGTTAGAATACAATAAGGTGTGACTACGTAATATATGCTCATCTTGTACTAAATCCGCCTAGACCGCGTTTAATTCGCTTCTTCCAAGCTTTCTGTATTGTTGAATTCACGATTTCATAGGCTCTAACAATTCTTGCAGCAGTGCGGCAGTTCTTGCAGTTCACACGCCGGCAAAAGAAAGGGGTTTCAAACCCGACTTGATGGTATCCAATATAGCCAACATTTATACCAGCAGATAGTGGGAGAAAAGAGAAAACAGACCATTATTCTATTTGATCCGCTGGTGACAAACTTCGATTCCGGCCGCTCCTTCTTTGGCGAAGGTAGCCTGCGCGGAGCGGATTCCAAGCCGCCCGTGTTGGTCTGTCCGCATGTAAAAGTACTCGCCGTCGAAGAAAGTATTCCAGCCTGACTTCATTATCTCAGAGTAATCGTGTGGCAATAAATCAAGAATATCTCCCTCCGCAATCCATGTAGCCACGCTCACAATACTCACGGGACTACGAGGGAGGATGTTTGTATTTGGAGATGCAATCCAAGCTAAGAAGGAGAAAGCGAGGACAGAACCGAGAAGAGCTTCGAGAATCCTCGTCGCAATCGCGTCTTGAACAACACGGCTTTTGGTATCCGTGGCCGAGACGTTTGCGGGGAATAATAGTCCACTTGGGTCCGATAGGCTTGCGGTTGTCGATTGTTTGTCTGAGGTATCTATAGGAGTTCGAATGCTCTCGCTTAATGCCTGGCCACGAAGAACCTGGTGTTGGAATATGACGGCGTCGGCGACTGACTGGGCCATTAATTCATTGCCAAGAAGTGATTGATTGAGAGCAAGCAAACCACCGGGGATGGTGAGGGCGGAAAAGAAGTTATCTAGGGCTTCGGTACTAAAAACATGATTTAAATCGGAATAGAGGTTTATGAGATTGTTGTCGCAGTCTAACATACTGTCCCGACAGCCTTTAGGAGCATACGCTACGGTGCGAGTAGATGAATTATCCACTTGCGGTGGATGGTCATGTCGAATTTCCAGATCGGAGCCAGACAATGTCAATTTTGTATTGACCTCTTGTATTTGCTCATCGCAACCCATGCCCACGACCGAGAAATCATTGTTTGTCCAGTTTAATACCCTGCCCCATGCATAGAGGTATGAGGTACATCCGATGAAATTATCGGCATCTGGTGGAAGCGTTTCGTCGGGTGTAAAGTCAGTCGCAAAAAGAAGCTCCGATCCTGGCAAACCGACACCGAAATAGAAATCTCGAGCGGTTAATGATTCATCGCCCAGCTTCATATGAAAGTTACCTTCTACACCTGTGCAGTTGTTTCCTGGAAATTTGACGTGAATACAGGGCGTAGGGGTATCCCACTCAACACTGCCGAAGAGCCCCAGTGAAGCTTCAAGCTGAGGTCTCGTATATATGGTACAATTGAGGGACGATCTTGCGGCTGGAATATTGGCCTTGATGTATATATCATCGTCATTGGAACTGTTTGAGAGATGATCGATAGATTTATTCCACCACAATGACGGATACACCAGATTCTGGAACGTGAAAGCTGGATAGTTCAGACTGGCAGCGAGGAGAGAGGTTGAGTTATAAGACCTAGCGTCCCATGAGCCGACATAGTTCAGGATGTCCTGCGGGACCAACCGAGTGGGAACACTGTCAGCTGAGACCTGTTGAACCGAGAATAGTGAGGCTGACGCAATTGTCAGAAAGGCAGTTATAAATGACGCCAGTATAGCGGCGGCTACCGCGAATTGGCGCATTCGGATCGCCGTCAAGAAAGCTGTCACGGAAAGTTTGTCTGTAAGGTCTAGGAGTAGAGTCGCAGGCGAGGGTGCTCCCAATGAGAGGTTCTGATATGGCGCGAGTAAACGGACCTGAAACTCGACAGCGCCATAATAAAGGGATGTAAGCGATAATATTATCGCCGGGAGATACATCCATCCATACTCTACATAATCCTTACTTCCTACATCCATCAAACCACTATTACGCTCCGACAGCCGCAACGTGATCTCTAAAGTGGTGATCATTGCAGCGACCAGTAAAGCAAGGATCAGTCGAGTCACTGGATAGAGAACCAACGGATGCCGGGTCTTTTGTATCGTCTGATCTTCAGATATAAGCCCGCCACCGTGTTGTTCAGGGGTCGATTCATTGTCAACTTGCGAAATCAAAAACTGCTTGGTTTCCGGCTCGGGACCATGGACAAGATCCAATTTGTAATTTCGTGAACGTATCTGAGATCGGATAAATTTTTCACTTTGTGCACCAAATCCACGGAGGCTCTCTATGAAGGGTGGACTTTGATGAGCCAGAATGGCCATGTCCATGATTGTCGTTGGCCGCGGCGGTAGGGTGTTTCGTTTGGGGAAAAGTGTAATCATTGAAAGTGACAAGATCAAACATAATCCAAGAAGTCCGGCCATAACGTGAGCGACTATTGGCGTGACCAGCAGTCGGTCGCGGCTCATTGTCACTGTTGCATTTGCTGTTGCGCCATTTGCCTGATCCCTGTAGAGAAGATATCCCAGGTAAGCGCCATAAGAGCCGAATAACTGACCCACGTTTTCATCAATAAAGGTCGAGTCGAAGAATCGCTCAGCTACACTAGCCGGACTTTCTTCGAGGCCTTTTCTTAATGCCAGCGCTAAAAATCCATCGAGGGCAATGCTTTTAGATTGTGTCCCAGTGCCATTAATCGCTATTGTGCTCAGGTTACACGAGGCTTCGCAAGAGCCATCAGAGGGCTCAAAGAGGCACCCACCATGAGTACAGTCAGTGTTTAGAATCTGTTCGAGATCTGCAAATCCACCCCATGGGCGAGTGTTGGGAAGCGAATGTGGTTGTTGTTTCATGAGGATGAAACTGTCATTTTGACCTGTAGACCGAGTGACAGAAACATTGTTGACAACAAATGATGGCTTACAACTCCTTTCCATAACTCTCGTGATAAGACCGCTTTGATCTGTGTCGTTATTATGGCTTGGCTCGTGGTCGTGTGTGATCTCCATTGCTAGTATTTGAAGTGCGTAGTAGTTCCGTTGGTTTACTGGCGGGTAGTAAAACGACGTACCATTGCCCTGGGCATTCTCTTGGCATTCTGATAGAAGCACTCGAGAGTAGTACTGTAACCTGGACGACTTCTCGGGGAATGTAATGTTCAAAAAGTGTGTGCAGTTCTCTTCCTCGACCGTTTGTGAATAGTAAGGTGGCAAAGTTCCAGGCAGAAGTTTTATATAATTAGTCTCTTTGCATTCTAGCATACCAGAGAATGCATCCACTGTCAAATTGAACCTCTCGATGCCCTCCAATTCCACGCTGAAGTCTTGGTATGAAAAATCTTTGTCCAAGCCAATAGGATACGGATATTCCCCGTTGATTAGTGCCATATATACTTGGGAATTGACGTAATTTTGTACGCCCCCTTCAAGGGGCGCCGGAAGGGGCCATCCTGCTAGAGCTGTATCTCTAAACGTATATTGTAGTATTGCTGGTACTTCGCGCAACTCAATTCGAATAGGAGCGAGAGTAATAAGAGAGGTTGATAGAACTATTAGTACCCGGAGTATAACTGTAACTAGAATAGCTGCAACCACAGAATAGTCCCTGAATCTAACAGCTTGGTATACTGTCGTAGTAGGAAAAGGTGAGATGTAATCAAGCAATACAGTGCGACTTGCATCTTTGGGGCCAGAAGAGAGCTGAAGCCAAGGTGCTATCATCTTGACATTGTATTCAACTCGCACCCAAAAAGCGACAATCGGGGTGAAAACAGCTGTCGTTCCATACTTCCATAGGTAGTGCAACTGGTATCGGCCATTCGCTAAACCATGTCTTTGAATAGATATCAGATTCACAATCTCAATGGCAACGAGTGTAACACCGAATAAAACTGAAAAGCCGAGTACAAATTTCCTATCGAGGTATATAGACCCTGGTGAATATGATGATGTTGTTGGTGTGGAGGATTCTGGTCCAGAAGAGGGTGTGTCGTGGTGTGAAGGTGGGGTTTCTGCATCGGGGTTCATTGGCGAAGCCTCTGCCACGCCTGTACGATCCTGGTGGATATCTGGTGGTCTCGTGAAGCTGCGGATATCATCAGCAGATCCGGGATGCATAGATGGTAGCAAATGACGGCGATTCTCATTCGGGGGAGACACCGGGCTGGCATTCGAGACTATGCCGCCACTGATTGGAAACAGGGGAGTTGATATGGGCCGAGAGATGCTCTGACCATCATGATTTGTCGGCCCAACGGAGGAGTTCGGGTCTTGCCCGCTTATGGTCGACTCGTCTAACTCCGCTACGAACGTGGCATCTGATGAGTTAGGTTGGTTGATCGCGCGGAATGAGTTTCGAAGCCGTGGTGGTCCAGAGCGTCTGACAAAATCTAACCTGGTTGAAATCAAACCTTGCGACACAACTGCCAGTTTCAGTCGTGAGAGTTGTGGTCTGAAACTGGAGATGGGAATTTTCGTAAACTTCAATCGTTGCATAACCAAAACAATGGCCCGTTATGATAGTCAGAGCGGTGTAGATATTACGCTCACATGTGAGAGCCTGGTCTTTTTAGTGTTTTGGGGGCGATCAGCACTCGATGAAGTCAGAATTGGGGGCTAGTTTCACTCTGCGGCCAGACGTAACAATCATTTTTCGGGCCGACCGAGGGCTTCTAGGCATTTAGGTTTCCTCATTGTCACACATGGGAGCACAATTACGTATTGGTGGATTATTCGCTATGCATTTCTTGTCTGTGCTCCCTTAAGGCAGCAGAAGTAGTATATTAATAGAAAGCTTCTGATTGAGCCGGGTCGTGAACTATCCCATCATCTAAGATAATTGTACGAAGGCGTGCGGGTAGGAGGACGCGAGCTCGACAATTATAAGCGAGGCTACTTCGATATATATAGGTGGTAGATCGACCGCCTGGTAGAATAGGGGCTAGACTTTATGGCTCCCTCGCCGCCATAAAAGAGTATTGAAATTCGGATATTATATTCTTTATTCCTTTACTATAAGTCCTTCTTAATGTACCTACAACGTTACACTATGTTCTCTAATCTAATTACTTACTATTTCCGCACATATGGTAGATAAGCGCCCTCACCAGTGCATGAGGGTACCAAGGATTGATGTGAACATCACTTCGCATCTGGTGTTACTGTTACTACATAATGTACTTCTCAACTTGATGTTTAATTTAGCCTGCTGCTATGAATACACATCATGGTTCGGGCAACATCTAAAGCTTAATGTTCAACGATGTCCACTACAGGCTCAGTCGAGCCTTCAGCGTAAGATAAAACTAGTAAGCTCACATTTGGGGTTATAAGAACTAATAAACCGTTTGGTCCTAGGGGAATACGTCTACAGTATAATCGATCTTAAAATTTATACTACTTATCTACATAATAGTAGCTGCTGGTTGCTTAGCCCATGACCAACAAAGATTGCCTACATTCACAACATCCTAACTTGGTGCGAGCCTGTTAATCTCGAAGATAGCGGGTTACCGATGTAACAAGGGCTTGGAAGGATGCAATATTAATCTTCCAGGGCGTCAAGGCCGACCTCGCGTCATTCTACCTGCTCGCCTTCGTATATCTCGGGCGATGGGGCAGTTCGCGACCCAGCTAGATTAGAAGATTTCCGCTAATATGATTTTATATTGTGGCGGGTGGAAGTGGCTGAAATTCGAGCGGCTTGCTGGCGCCCGCCCAATAATTTTTCCATCTGTTAGATCCTAGGTTCATAGCGTAGATCCTTCCCTCTTTTTATCCACATCTGCCCAGTCACCAGCCCCTGTAGTTCTGTGCTCTCAAATGATACAGTATGCAGGTCCCAGTACCGGGGTTCTCGGGAGTCGGGAGGGTTCCAGTCCCTCGGTACTGTGACGGTGGTCCACATTGGAGCCCGAAGCGCGTCTGGTCCCGCAATACTGACGGTATTCCGCAGGCTGTCCCGACGATTGGAAGTTAAGTGTTGAGATCTTACGAAAGAATCAGCTACAAAGTGAAGAGTTCTGCGCGAGGAAATTGATACCCCTTTTTGTGGTGAGATCTGGAAATATACCTGTTGTCATTAATTCTATGGAGGTGGTGCGGGCTCGATGCCTGAGGCAGAAACCTAGGGATATCGCATCTATCGCATGCGTTTCGTAGGCTCTTGAAATAGCACCATATTCATTAAAAAGACAGCCAAACAAAACATTACTCCTTGCCAGGTCTTCTTGCTCACGTGAGAGCCTTTCGTCTTTCTTCATCAAACAAGAAACATACCACAGGGCAAACCTAACACCTTACTAGATAATACCTAGTATGCCAGCATGCGAGAGCCTTTCCGGTTCCAACTATAAAAAGTACGGCGCGTTTTCTGCACGTGCGAAAAAGAGTCTATGCAGGAACCACTCCAAGCTCAGAAAAGGTATTAATTCTAACGTTGCATGGCAGCATACCTCCTTCCCATCATTATCATCTATATACGTCGGTACATAACTGTAACAAGTTAGAAAGCGACAATCGAGTTCTGGATATGTAATCATTACCTCATAACCAGTCATCAACCCCGTGCCCAGTAAAAATGCACCAAATCTAGCTCTCTAACTCATCCTAACTTCAACGCAAGAGATGCCAAGCTCTTTTTTACTGTCTGGTCATGTGGCAGATAGACCTGCGCGACCCTTAATAGGCGCCTCGCCTCGCTGCGGTCCCCGAGCGCGTCGAAAGCGAGGGCCGTCCTATAGTAGATTTTGCCAACCTGTGGAGCACTCGGGAAGCCTAGGAGAGCCTCATCCTCGGGCGGAATGGGGGTGTCATTCGCGCCCGTGGCCTGGCGCATTAATTGTATAGTCCGCATCCCCCAGAATCGCAGCTCGTGCCAGTCGCCTAGCTTCAGATAGGCCAGACATGTGTTAGCGACGAGCTGGAGACGCAGGTTCATGCGCTCCAGCTGACCGCTCTTCCCGGCAAATGGCTCGTCCACCAGGTCCTTTGCGAAGAACGCTTCGGCGTGCACGTGCCGCTGATGCCCCTTGACGACAATGTGTATTGCCTCCCAGGCGCGGGTGTACACGTCGAGCGCGGCGTGGATCTCGCCCTCCTGGAGCAACGCGTTTCCCTCGTTCTTCAGCCGCATACATTCGGCGAGACATTGCTCAGGGCGGCGGGGGTTCGACGGCCTGCAGGGCGCACAATTCGGCGGCAATCTTCGGTTGAGGGTGCGGATCGCCCGTGACGGAGAAGTGTTTCAGGCCCTTGACATCGCCGAAGGGGAGGAGCACTTTCCGCTGGACCTCCCGGCGCACGTGCTTCTCGTCCCAGTCGGGCGTGTAGGGGTCGCGCAGGAAAAGCTTGAGCGACAGCCACTTATTCAAGCCCGGGTGCGAAAGGTTCCAGTAGAACCAGGCCTTGGTGAATCCCGGCAGATCGTCGGCGAGCATGACGAAGTGGTGCGTGCCGCCCTCGTGTTCACCGGCGTCCGGCGTCTCGATCGTGACCTGCATGGTGTGGCCCTTGAAGCGGGATGCGCGCGCGCCCTGCATTAGAATAGGCACATGACCAACGACATTGACGTGTTGCTCGGCCTCGGACCATGGCGTTTCGACGCGCAGGAAAACGTTCAGCGTGCGGAAGATGTCGCGGGCCTCGTAGTAAATTTGGCGATTAAGGCGGAACAGAGCGAGGGCATCTCGGTAGTCGTAGTCGTTGTATTCATCGGCGTGGAACGTGCGATTGTTGCGAGGGTGGAGGATGATGGTATAGATCTGGTCGCGGATTTCGGGAGGTAGGCTGAGAAGCCCTATCATTTCTTGCTGGTTGCCCATTGCGCTCCAGAGGTCAATTGCGTTACATTACATGGGAATCGGATCAGAGGGAGGTCTCATTCAGACATGGGGACTTGTAGTCCGGAGGTGTCGGAGTGGATGGAGATACCGGGATTCGATTCAGTTCCACGGTTCCATCTGTAACGGCGCCACGGGATTGCCTACCACTATAAAGCAGTACTCAGGGACATCGGGATTCCCGAGGTCCCGAGGTCCGGCGTGAGCTACACCCGTATTTTGCATATGTAGAACCTACCTATAAGATAGTATGCAACAATTGAAACATGTCCCCTAAAGTGAACACGGCCCGGCCGACTTCGTGGCTCGTTGGGAAATGTAATTATTATCCATCATTAGATAGCTTTCCCTTCCAAGTTCTATGTTCTAGAAAATCAATTAAGAATCACTTATTTCGACTTGAACGTTAGCGCATGCTGCTATTAGAAATGGAAGCCTAAATATGGCAAGCGAACAAATCTCTATATGTTGTAGAGGTACCTAAGTAGGTATAGGTAACGGGCAGAGAAGCCTTTCGTGGGCTTGGCGAGGCCACTAAGACTTCCCTGCCAAATAACCAGAAGACTTCTGTACCAAACAAGAGAGCTACATTAAGAAGAATATACTTCGTAGTTCTTTCCATTCGTGTCCCTGCCCTCCAAATGCTCCTATACAGCTATTTGAACACAGCTCGGGTCGTATTTTTTGTAGTGGTTAGGAGGGTTACAAATTCTATAGATGTCTTATTTGACATGGGTGTTGTAGTGAGGTCGATTCCAAAAAGGTAACCCAACCACCTTTTAGACCCTAGCATTCTGCCACAAGCGTTTGACCGATGCCATCAGGCTCTTCAAGAGTCTCGGGTTAGATTAATGAAGGAAGCGGATAATATTTTGAAGGAGGAATGATTTGGTTTGGGGGTTGCCGCCTCGCCGGCAAGACCTTTTGTATGCTACCTAGGTACCTAGTTGAGTGGATTCAGTGGTTATCGCCGGGGCGTCTCTTTTGCCCTGGGAGTAGTGGGGAGGTGGGTGCAACTGCCCTAAAAAGTTGTCTTCAGCTACCTAGGTAGGTAATGATGTCACTATGTGCATGGCTGAGCCTAAAACAGAATCAAGACTAAGCTACATGTATCGAGTTGGTACAGCACGTGACCGTCTCCATAGTACCTACCTGAAATAAGTGGCACCGTCGCGAAAGAAACTTCAAAGAATGTGGTCAAGTACCTAGGTACTCTGGGTACCTAATGCTGCAGAAACTAAGCAAAACAACAACAATAAAGTCAAGGTGTACCAACGTAACACCCTTGTCCCTAATCAAGCTCTTGGGATGTACGTTCCTTACAAGAAACTGATACCAGTTTCGTTTTCCATTCCGCAATTTTTCATCCGTCGACACAACTTTACAACCACCATCCCTACGTTGATACGCAATTTCCCCAACGAGATGACTGTGAGACCTAGCGCAAAGTCGAAGCAATCCGCCAAATGGAGAAGCAAAGGATTGTCTACACAGAAACCCGGTAAACAGGCCATGAAATACACTACCGCTCACAATGAACCGGACAACCTGTCGGTTGGGCAAGTCATCACGGGCTCTTCTGCCCCGTTGACTATCCCAGTATCTTCCGACCAACAGAAATTTAGCGACTTGGGGGAAGGCGGTCTTGTTCATCCCACCTTGCTCCTCACCATCGTTGAAGATCTGAAGTTTGAACACATGACTCCTGTTCAAGCAGCTACTCTCCGACCTATTCTCACCGAACGTTCCGACATTCTAGCACAAGCCAAGACAGGCACGGGCAAGACACTCGCATTCTTACTGCCTGCTCTCCAGAATCTAGTCAACCGGAACATAAAGCCAGGTTCTGCTGTGTCTCTTCTAGTCATCACACCCACCAGAGAACTGGCATTGCAGATTGCCACCGAAACTAAGGCCTTGTTGCAGCGACTACCTCAGTACAGGGTCTGCATTGCTATCGGCGGCACCAATAAGGATGCCGAGGAAAGACGAATCCTAAAAGGCTGCGACATATTGATTGGGACGCCCGGTCGGCTTTATGACCATCTCGGGGGTGATTCAAGTCCTGTCGTTGAAAAGCTGCAGCAGCTGGATACTTTGGTACTGGATGAGGCAGACAGGCTACTAGACATGGGTTTCCTCGCCTCCTTGAAGCAGATCGTTGGATGCCTACCGAACAGAGCGGTCAAATCTAGGCAAAGCATGCTTTTCTCAGCCACTGTCCCGGAGTATGTTCAAAAGGTGTCTGGTCTAGTGCTTTCGAAAGAGTATAAGTACATTTCGACTATACAAAAAGGCGAAATCAACACACATGAGAGCGTCCCACAACAGTTAATCATAGTACCCAACTTTTCCGACATGGCGGCTGCTCTACTGGGCGCATTACGCCAGGAACAGAGAGAAGCAGGAGCAGAGACATTCAAGGCTATCGTCTTCGCTCCCACAGCAGGGCTCGTGGGCTTTTACTCTGAAGTCCTCCAACAATTCCCCGATCTGCCACCTATTCTTGAAATACACTCGCGAATGACCCAGAGCAAGCGCACTAATGTGACCGAACAATATCGCCGAGCTCGAAGTGGTATCCTGATCGCCACCGATGTTATAGCTCGCGGCATGGATTTTCCCGCGGTTACCAACGTTCTCCAGGTAGGAATCCCTTCCGATAAAGAATCGTACGTGCATCGTCTCGGGCGCACAGCTCGTGCCGGCGCCGAGGGCAGGGGCACGTTCATTATCTCGGCCCACGAAACTTGGTTTTCGAAATGGGAACTCAAGGAAATTGCATTCAACGAACACCCTGCAGATCTGACTGCTCAAAACGACATCAAGAGAATCGCCGGGCAGATGGAAAGCCAAGGAAGGACATACCAGGCATGGCTTGGGTTCTACAAAAGTTATGTGAAGCGTATGGGCTGGGATAACGACAGACTTGTAGCGGAAGCCAACAAACTTGCGCTCGAAGGCCTCGGTGCTGCCGAAGTCCCGAGCCTGGAGAAGAGTACCGTTGGCAAGATGGGACTAAAGGGAGTGAAGGGCTTGTCCGTGATACCAAATCGCCCTCGCCAGTAGGTTGGCACGAATCACAAGGGGTGCGTGGGTCGTACCCAACCGGTTAGCTAGTGGGCAGGTAGGTGCCAGGTAGGTGCCATGCCCTCGTCATTTCGGACACAACGTCTCTCCTCTTGACCTTGAGCCTATCTCATATGGGGTTTGCTTTTCCTGGTGTCCTGTTATATTATAGACTAGAAAACCCATCAGCATCTCTCTCCTCTTCACGTAGTAACTGTTTAATTCTCTGACCAGTTACAGTATTACTACCTATTCCACCCGCAATGCAACATTCTGGTGGAGATGGTACGCCAACCATAAACACAGAAACTTAGCGGCTATGAGGGGCATGGGACCGCCGCACCGCTACGATAAGCCAGCAGACACCTTCGTAGCGAGTGTTCAACATTGTGTTCTCTAACTGCTCTCCCCGTAGCCACCAGCACTCGGTTTTGCCATTGGCACCCCTACTTCTCCAAAAACAGGCAGAAAAGGGAGCACAAAATTTTTGGGGAATTCAACGCAATGCGGCACTGAAACGCATTCTCCCGAATTTAATTGAATGGCCCCAAGTATGACTCGCCTAGTGCGACCTCGGGGCCCAAGGGGAGCCTAGCAAACAGAGCCCCGTAAGCACACTGTATTCATAAGAAGATACCATCGTAGCTATAAACTACTTAGAGCTAGAAATGACAGTAGGTCCAGATCACCTCTTTATAGTAGTCCCTCTATTTGCTCTACGAGCTCCTGGGAAACTATTGTTTTTCGCACAACTTCAGGCTACCTTCATGGTGAAGACAGCGATGACCAATCAACTTAAGCCTAGGATTAGGAATATGAAACCTTTTAAACTATGAAACAGGGGGGTTTGCATTTGGAGTCCGCCGAAACCTAGATAATCTGGAAAGGACGTCTTGGGAAAGAAGCTACCAGTGCCGGCATATCTACATCGCGGTCGTCAACGACTGCCCGTGCAACTATCCGGTGCTCTTGAATTCCGGCTGATCTCCCGACCCCTTCTTCTTTAGCTTCTCTTAAAATAAGATAAACACGTGCGTCGTGTAGTAGACAAAGGGAATCTCTTTCTTAAACAGGGCACGTAGCTATACCTACAAGCCCCCGTTCTGTAATGAAATAATATGCCTTTCCAGAAAGCTCCTTGAATCGTTTCCGCCAAAACTCCGAAGTATCTCCACGAGGCATCTCGTCATCAAGATGCATGAAAAAGAGCATCAATGTTCTGAAAGGGCTCCTCGAAGAATCCTCTGCCCTTGGATCATCTAGTGGTCGAAGTAATCCTTCAGCCTCGAGTCTTGGTTGACTCTGCTCATCGATCCCGTTGGCAAAGTCCATCAGTATCGGCAATTCGTTTCCTTCTACTAGAGACGGAATGATCCCAGCTTGGTAAATTCTGTCGATAGAAATACCGGTACAGAACAACGTCGTTGGCGTAGCGAATAGTAGACTAGATGCCTTGCTTTCTGCAAACTTGAAACGAGTAGAGGCATTATGGAGTATAAATCCACTAAGCGTAACTGTATCTGTCACTTTATCTGCCCTGCTATTGGTGTGAATCGAGGCATCACTGAAGCTGAAATCCAGTACCCAGGACGGACCAGAGAGCGCCGAGATCGTTCTCGTCGTGGATTCGAAGCGCAGGCTAAAATTTTCCATGCCATTCAACGTGTGAAGCGCGTTATAGTAACGCGCTGTTGTGCGTCTGAATATGAGCTCGCAGCTTTCTCCGTAATCCGGAAGGATAAGATTTCCCGTGGACTGCGGAAGGAGTGACTCCAAGGCAAAGATTTTATCCTCTGGACATGTGGCATTGTAGGTGTTTGTTTGTAGCAAAAGAACGTAGAACAGGTTTAAGTTCTTGTCTCGAGCTTTACCTTCGCGTGGACGGAGGTCGAATAGTAGAGTAAGTTCAGGTATCCTAGAAAGCGCATAGGCTAGAGATTCGATCTCGGCGCAAGAATCGGCTGTTCCTTTATTTGTAGAACTAAATATTAGTATATATAGGAATAGATTGATGGCAACATGATTTAACAGAACCTTGGATCCGAGGCACGCACGTACTGCACAGGCCCTTGCCCAGCCCCAAGAAAACTTTGAAGTATGGATACAACTTTGAAAACAGTAACTCAACTGTTTGTGAGAGTTAAGGAGTTTGTACTTACCTTCTTCTGAATTGTCAGCTATTTGACCGAGGATAACACGAAATTCCTCTGCGTCCATCCCTCCTGATTTGTTTATGAGATCAATACTATCTCTAAGCTCGTTAAATGAGAATGAATGACCCCGAAAGAAAAAGATGGGCGGGGAAGGGGGGAGGGCGCCTTCTTGCAGGGTCCATATTCGAGTCCACCACTCGTGCGAAAGGACTTGCTTTACGCAGCGATAGAGCATGCAAAGAAGAGCTATCTTTTTTATGTTCCAGTTGGAGGACTCGTGTTCCTGAATCTCTTTCAAAATAGAGACTAGGTCGTACTCATTCATTGTAGTCCCCCCAAAACCCGCGGGGAGAGGGGTGGAGAATTTGATTTCGTCAACGTCGCTCCATGGTCTTTGATTGTCATGTAACCAAATCGTTGTCTTCTTTGCTTTGCCGTATATGTGTCTCATAAGAGCGAACCTGGTGGGTTCGTTCTTGGATGTTGGATTGATCAATACAGATAGCATCTATCCAAAGAGTTCGACTACTATTCGGATATCGTAACCTACGAAGAATGTCGTAAAGATTCTGCGTTAGCCGAAAAGATTGCTGATCAACCAATATGCCACCTTCATGCTCCCTTTGCCCCCAGACGTACGACAAGGCTTCTTCAATATTATCAATAGTGCACACTTTGAGGCTGCACATGATAGGATATTCCCCACTGCCGGGAAGGAGCTCAACGACTCTGACTTGGTCGGTGGTTGCGTCAAGGTTAGTTCGATAAACATGGTCGTACTTCTTCCGCTCAAGAGCATTCCCGTGCTCTGGTTCGCTTGGTTGGGGTGCGGCTTGTCCTGTTGATGGTGGTTGTGGCTTTTGTCCGAGATCTATATTTTTCGTTCTGGTGTAGAGGTAGCCTAAGAAGTCAAGATATGCTGATGGTGTACGCTCTTTTGGTATCTCTTGAACAGTAAGAGGAATTTCGGATATGTTAAGGAGTTCAAAAATCGCAAAAACAAGGAGCTCGAGGTCCGTGGTATCAATGCTATTATACGCAGCATCTACTTCATCCATTAAGAGGTCTTCCATTTGCAGGAGCAAGTCTCCTCGAATCAAAACAGTATCACCGTTAGTCGATAGGCAAGAATTCATCATGTTCGAAAGGTGTAACAAGGGCTTCAGATAAGGGCTTGGAATAGGGTTCAATAATGTATAATAATCAACTATGCACCTAAGGGGGCCATGTAGATCTCTGGTCCTCCTTTCTACTAGGTGGGCAAACCTTAGCCTTTATGCTTGAATAGCTTCGCCTAATGTTGCCGACCTTTACGACTTGTCTCAGAAGATCGGAATCAATCAGATCAGGTCGGAAGAACTGATCTGATTGATCTAGGCAGTTTGCCGCAAGCATATGATTAATTACATGATATCGGGTGTCCCAGACCCTCGGGTCTGTTCGTGTGACAAAAGGTGATCAAGTCGGTCTTTGACGCCGGAATTTTCAACAAGAAAATGATCCGCTGCCCCCTTGAGGGAGATAAACCGAACGTCTTTTTCGGATAGATCCTCGAACATGTTTCGAATGGTGCAGATGACGTTGATAAATTCTTGCACTTGCTGCTGAATATTCTGCAGCTCAGCATAAATGGAGGATAGCATCTCAGCAAGGCCATCCTCTTTGCGTGTTTCGGAAGATGGCGTATTGCTATCCATAGAATCAACGAGGGGATCCATTGAAACCTACCTACCAACCTAGGTTAGTTTTTAAGTAGGAAGAAGAGAAAGGCTATTTTTATATAACGCAGAAAGAGATTCTTAGCTATACGTGCGGGGGTTAGTCTGTGCGCCTGGTTCAGCCGCATACTCCTGTCAAGTTGCGTGCATGTGAGTCTACTTAGCTGAAGGCGACAGGGGGGTTTCCTAAATACCTACTACCTAAATTGAAGAGAGGATATCTTATTTCGGCCATAAGAATTTCTAGCAAACTTTTCAGGCTATAACATACCTACCAGGTAGGCAGTCAACCCTTGTTTGAAAACAAAGGCATAAAAGAAATAATACGACTTTCATGGGGGATTTATGCAAGTAGGTTGGCCTACCAGGCACGTGCCTAGTCACATGACACTACGGGCCTGAGTACAGTATTAGCTCTACGGAATTTAGGTCAGAGTTATGAACTTCTTTACGACCGCCATGATTGCTTAGCATCACGAAAGCTCAATCAGCGTGCAGCAATAAATACCTTTGGTTGTGACAGCAATGGTGCTGAAGATAACATCGGGAACTGATTCTTAGCATAGCCTGCCTGCTATAACTATAGTGGAGTAAACCACTAAACCCACTATAATTGTAGCGGATCACTAAATACCTACGCTATATAATCAATTCTTTAAAGTTATTAACATATGTCTCTTGAGTAGGATGCATGGATTGAAAAGTCGGGTGTCACGTGGGACGTAGTCAGTTTTCAGACTGGTCACATGCCATTCGTAAGCCAGCTAGAAGCATTAATTATCTGCACAGCTGATCAAGTTTGCGGATAAGGTTATAAAACTTTAGGCGGTATAGGGGGCTGGTTCCAAACTGTGTAATGGCTAGTGTTAGAATTAAGCGATTTTAATTAATTAATAATTAATTGAGTTAATTATATATAAAGTTATATTTTTATGTTTGTATACGCTATATTAAATAGGTATAAATAGAAAATCTATTTAATAGGGCTATTATTTTACCTTTTAAATTTAATATATTTTTTAGGAAGGTTTATATAAATAAAGCTTTTATATAATAAAATTAAATTTAAATTAATTTAAATTAAATTTAAATTAAATTAAGCTTTTTAATTAATTTAATTAAATTAAGCTATTTGTTTTAAACTATATTTNTTATAATAGGCAAATTTTAAATATTTTAACTTATTTTTTAAAAGAGTATTTTTAAAGGTTTTTAAGCTTTTATTATATATTCTTTTTAATTTTTTTATAATATAATATTCTTAAGTATTTATAAGGTTTAATTATTATAAAAATCGATCTTATTTTTTTAATAAAAATTTTATAAATTTATTTATAATTATATTGTTTATTAGTATATATATTATTTATAAG